>QTSX02000175.1:0-180683 GCA_014839935.2 Entomophthora muscae | reverse complement strand
CAGTTTTGACAATGTGTTTACCAATATTGGCCATGGGAATTTTTGCTTCTTATGTGATGAATTGTGGGAGGAATTTGTTAACTAACTCTTGCAGTTTCATTAACTGGGCTTTAGACAGGGCTTTGTTTTGGACTTGGGACAGGTCAATTTCACAAAGGAATGCGCCAGTGGTTGGGTTGTTGTTGATATTCTCATATGATACTGGGAGTTTAGTTACAACCCCGTCGCGTTTGATTGTCCAATGATCAAACTCGTACTGGGTTGTGATCTTTAGATCCCTCAAGGTTTCACGTCCCAATAGCAAGTTGTATTGTTGATGGTTAAACACAGCGGCGCTGATTCTGGTGGTCACGCCTTCAATCTCAAGCTGTAGGTCATCTACCACCCCTAAACAGGGTGAAATACTTCCATCTGCAAGAATGTACTTCTGATCACAGGTTTGAATCTCCTCCACTCCTATTTCTTCTAAGAAATGGATTGAGATTATATTGGTGTATGCGCCACCGTCCAAGATGATTCTGGTGGGTACTCCTTCTAGGGTACCACTGACTCGCAGGGCACCATACCCTGATAACATGGCTTTGTGCATTCGATGCTTCTGAGTGTCTGATACCGGAACGTGCAGTTTACTTCTAAAAGCTGGACTTTTGCGACAAAAGTCTTCCAACAATATTTCAATCTTAGTATCAGCTAATATCTTCTTAGCGGATAAGCCTGTTTCAACTTTAGGGTTTCTTTTCATGTCCTGCGTTTCAGTTTTTGATGGTTTACCAATGCCGGAATTGGAAGAGCGGGACCATTCTTATCTTGGTATTTCTTAAGGGCCAATACAAAAACTTTCTCCGGGGTGAAACTGACATCCATGGGCTCCCAAGTTTTGCGTATGACTCTTTGAAATGGGTTTTCTAATGCCTGGGTTTTGTCCTCTTGATTAGAATTTCCGGGCTTGTTGGTTTCCATTGGGACGTTGTGATTCTCTTTGGTTTTATTGTTGTCATTTTTGACGGGAGTGGGTAGTTTCACTAGGTCTATCTTAGTTGATGGGTCACCGGGGTGCAATTTTCTGGGATTGAGTATTTCCGGAGGGATTTCTGTGGCTTCGGGTTGGGCCTGGGGGGAGCTAGGTGGTACTGGGGTAATTTCAACCGTTTCAACTGTGACTATATTAGGGTCCTTAAAAGTTTTAGCAACGTTAGATTCTGAGTTGATAGCTAGATTA
The DNA here is from genome assembly GCA_014839935.2 of Entomophthora muscae. Taxonomy (NCBI): domain Eukaryota; kingdom Fungi; phylum Entomophthoromycota; class Entomophthoromycetes; order Entomophthorales; family Entomophthoraceae; genus Entomophthora; species Entomophthora muscae. The sequence goes on along the minus strand of QTSX02000175.1, from coordinate 179,464 downwards.
GTTTGTGCAAACAAATCATTGATGAGTATAGCTTCCTTTTCATTCGGATGTCTAGACTCAAATCGCTGTGTCAATTCTTGAATTGCATCTGATGGATTGTTTGTGTTCTGGAGGTATTGAATAACAAAGTTCAACTTAGTTTGAGCCTCTGTATTGAGCATGGGAGGTCCTTTGAGCTCCTCCATTTGGGGTTTGTTTTGAGGTAGAAAGGGTTCACATTCTGCATTGTTGTTGTTTGCCTGGGCTTGAGTTTGATGTAAAACCTCTTAATAGATCTTTTTGAGAGTTTGACTTTCTTCCCAATTCAGTTGGCCATCCCTGATTTGCTTCTCAATTTCACGTGCTAAAAGGTAGTCTGGATCATTGGCTTTAGTATGATCTTTGATGAAAGTGACTAGTTGTAATGCCTCTGCGTTGGTCAACTCCGAGGGAGGGAGTTCCTCGGGTGAGGGGGCCATTTCGCGGAATGCAGGAACCGGACGAGGGGGAGTAGCAAACAATGCCGGGGATGGGATAAAGGGTATGAATTTAAGATCTTGTATCTTGACTCGTTTACTTTCTTGTGGGGTACCAGTATTGGAGCGTTCCACTCTTTTGGCCATAAGCAAATCTGCCAAGAACGTCTCACGGGGTTTGTTCTTTCGGAGTTTGCAATCGCAACAGGAGTGGTTTTCATTGCAGTATTGAAATTTTTCAGGGCAATCCTTTGCCTGATGTTCAGAAGTTCTACAATTAAAACAGATCCCATTGTTGTATCTAGGAGCTGGTTTACCTGAAGCTAGAAAAGATTAAAGGACTTCAGTAAGTTTATCAGAAAGGTCGACGTTTTCTGGTTTCTTGGTTGATTTCTTGGAGAACGGGTTCAAAGCTGACGCGCGCTTGGCCTTGTCATCTGGGAGATTCTCCACCTTAATTCGATAGAATTTTTTGACCAGCTCATATGCATCTTGAAGATATTTGATGTTGCGTTCTTCTATTGCCATATGATACTCAATGGGGACAGCACGTTTGAAAAAGGTCAATCCTATCCCTGAATTGAAGTTGTTTTCAATATCTGTTCTGCTCCCTTTGTGCCTTTCTGGAGATCGCGTCTATTGGACATTCTGGCGAGTGCACAGTATGCGTCGATAAACTCATCTACTGAGTCATATTCTTGAATTTGGATGGTTTCGAGTTTCTTGATGATGTTGATGTGTTTGTCACCAAAGTGTTTGGTAGCCATGGACTTCCATTTGTCCCAGCTATCAAATTCTAACACCATATCATGCCATTTGACGGCTTTTCAGTTAGGAACTGACGGACATTGAACACCATGTTGGATCTGGGGACGAGGTATTCACGGCAGAATTTCTCATATTGAGTGATCCACCACTCAACATTATTCCCAGAGAATTTGGGAAAATTGCGGTCAGCCATGGATTGGGCCATGAGGATACCCTCAGGTACCATCACTAATTCTTTCCCCTCTTTGGAGGGTTCAGGGGTACCAGAAATCTTGACTAGGCTTGAACTTGGACTTGTACCTGTAAACTTGAACTTGTAGTTTAGGCAGGATCACCACGTGAAAACCAAAGGTTGTAATACCAGTGTTTTCGATTAGTTTGGATAATTACTGTTACTGTTTGTTTTAGGGGAGTGCTCTGGGTCTTTATTTGATATTTCAATGATTGATGCCAAATAAGGACAAGACAAATTTATTGATAATCATGATATTTGAGGAAAGCTAGCTTATATACTAGATTGGGCGGATGGGGAAATATGCCATATAAACATGGCAGGAAGGGGTGAAGTTTGGGCTTGAGAGTGAACTGCTTATTTGTATTGGCATGTAAATAAGTCTGAGTTCAATTACATCATAACAATAGCATTGGGGAAACCAAGAGTCTGAGTTACATCTGTTATTCCCTTTTCTGGATTGGCTTAGGTGGCTGGCAATTGAGTAGGTTTGGCTGGATCCAAGTTTGCATTGGCATAGTGCAAGTTTGGTCTTCTTCATGCATCCAAATTCATTTACTGAATTTGGTGCATGATTTCCATTGTTGGATAGACTGTCAGTCTATTCCCCATTTGGTAGGCTCCCAAATTGGGCAGCAGTTCCCCCAAGTTTGGCTTTAGGGAAATTGCCTTTCCTGATTTCTCAATCTGGCTATTTCCCAAAGGAGTGGATGGGGACTGGCCTGCTGGTATGGGAGGGCAAAGGCTGGCAAGTGGCAGGCTGGCCCATGGGTGCCTGGTTTGAGGATGGCTTGCAGGTGGGGCTGGCAAGAGTGGTGGGCGCCTGTACAGTGACAGTGGACATCTGCTTAATGATGGTGAGCGTTTGCGTGTTGGCAGCAGGCAACAACTTGGTGGTGGCGGGCTTCTGTGTGGTGGTGGTGTGTATCTGCTTGGCAGCGGCAGGTGCCTGAATATTGACAGCGGGCAACAGCTTGGTTGTGACAGGCTTCTGCGTGGTGGCAGTGGAGGCCTGCACGGTGGCAGCAGATGTCTGCTTGGTGGCGGCAGACAACGGCTTGGTTGTGACAGGATTCTGCATGGTGGTGGCGGGGGCCTGCGCGGTGGCAGTGGATGCCTGCTTGGTGGCGACGGGGGTCTGCACGGTGGCAGCGGGCGCCTGCACGTTGACAGCAGGCAACAGCTTTTTTGTGACATGCTCCCACATGGCGGCGGCATGTATCTGCTTGGTGGTGGCGGGGGCTTGCGCGGTGGCAGTGGACGTCTTCTTGGTGGCGGGGGTGCCTGCATGTTGATAGCAGGAGACCACTTGGTTGTGGTGGGCTTTGCACATGGTGGCAGTGTGTATCTGCTTTATGGCAGCAGATGTCTGCACATTGGTGGCGGACGTCTGCTTGGTGGCAGCAGGCGCCTTCACGTTGGCGGCGGGTGACAGTTTAGTGATTACACAACTATAAGTGTCAGGAATATTCCTGACAGGACCAAGGAGAGCCATCATTAAATAGGCTGTGGCGCGGACTTCAGCACACCAAGCTACCCCGTCATTGGAGCCTTTTGGGACATACCCATATGCATTGCACATAGACAAGGCAAATGCTAATTTTTCAATATAGTAAAATTTGACCATTCTATTGTTTTTGAGGGCAGTGTATGCCTTGCGTGTTTTTTCCAGGTCTCAACATTGGTTGGGCTGTTTTTATTATAGGGAGATACCCCAAGCTTTTTCCAGGAAAAGTACATTCCCTTCACCAAATGATAGTAAAAGGAAATTGAGGCCTCAACCCCAAAAGTAGATTTAACCATGGCTTGTGTAATGCCAATTCAAGATGGCAATCTCAGGTTATCCACTGGTGGATTGCCCATTTGTGCTCTTTAGTGAGCATGGTGGACACACACAGGGATTTCTCTGCGGCAAGGACTAAGCCAGTATTGATGTAGGTGTTGAATGTCTTTGTCAGGGATTCCTTCCCTGACTCCCTTAATTTTATTGACAACATTAATGGGGTAACAAAGACACAACAACACAGACACCAAGTTTTTGACACCAGGGTTTTTGCTACTGATGATGGGAACAGGAATCAAACCCTGAACCTTAAGGAAACACCTATTGTTAGTCAAAATGCAACTAGTCAGCTTACTGTACCTATTTATAAGCAACTTATTGAATCAAATTTTGTTTTTGCGCTTCAAATTGATTTCAAAAAGGTTAGTAAGTTAAGTGCTAACGTCACTTACTGCTCGGCCGCTGATTGGCTGCCTGGGACTACCCTGATGCTCTCAGATATAGTTACAGAAGATGAAACTGAGGCTCCGCTCCTTAGATTGATTGATAATCAATATATGCACCGCTTAAATTACAAGGATCTTGTGGCTTGTCTTGTTTCTGTCCCTCTTAAACTTATGATTATATTACAGCTCCAGCCCAAAATTAATGCCCATCTCACATAGGTATTAATTTTAATCATGAATTTCTTGAAAATCATTGGTAAATCCCTTTCATCTCCCCAATATCCACTTAAATTGCCCAACCTCTATCTTCAAAGCTATTTAAGTGTACAAACCTTATCACACTTAGTTGTTTCAACAATAAAGACTTTATCTTACACCTGATACTCATTTACCTTCTGATAACTTATTTTTGAAGCCATGAGAGGAATTCTATCACTGTTCTGGTTTCTAGCTTCCTTCTTGCCGGTGGTGTCCAGTTCAGAAAACCCAACACCTACAACTGACTGGTACAACTCTTCTCCAGATGACGCCCATAAAAAGGAATCTCTCGCCCACAGATGGTTCAAGTATCCCTCCAACCACTGGGGACGTAAATTCTAATATGGTTGATTGTTTGCTCTGCCCCCTGCCAAACCTGCTCTGGTTAGACCATACACCTCCTTCTACCTCCTGACGTACGTAGTGGGATACTACATACTTGGTTGGTTCAGCTCCATGTTTGGAAGATTTGCCTACCTGAGACACCTAGGACACCTCGCAATGATCACAGTTCCCATTGGCTTGGTAATAGCAGGACTTAACTTAGGGGCCTTGGCCCACCAATCAGGGAGACAGTTCCCTGTCAAGTGGGTCCCTGACAGTCTTGGAGGCATACTTGGGATCCACCCCAACAAGAGTTGCAGCTGCCTTGTAGTCACCAGATTCCTGCATAAGCCTGAGCAGGATGATGCACTTGATGTCAGGAATGTGCTTCTGAGTGGGCTTTGGGGATTCAGACAAGCCAGCATCCTGATTAGTGACAGGCTTACAAGGCATGGAAACCTTGTTGTAGAAGGCTACAACTTTTTTAACACCAGCTGTCTCTAATCAGTTCTGTAGAACTCAGGCTCCATGTTCTCTTCCTGGTTGCCATTACTGATGGGATCAACTCTTGGCAGTACAGAGTGTCAAACACATATGAAGTAAGCTCTACCTCCTTATTTATAACTGTTTTTGTTGTGGTCACCTTGGCGGGCTTCTGGGTCAGCTTGAGGACCCAAGGGTTGATGCTCTGCACCCTAGCATCTTGTGCTCCTTGAATCAGCTATGTCAGTGCAGCGTCACTGTTGAACTCTTCTGTCTCCTTCCTGAGTAGGCACTTGTGTTGTACTGAGTCTATTCTTTGACCCGCAGGGGCAACCACAACCGCAGCGCACAACAGGTGCATTGGTACTCTGGTGTTGTGTTCCTTCCATTTTAAAATTTAATAAAATACTAAATAAATTTTAATTAAGTTACTCCCTAATTTTAATTTTTGCTTTTATCTGAATATTGATATTTAATTAGAGTTTTCTCCACCCAATATCCCAATTAAGAATTTTTAATTTCTTAATTAGTTGTTTTTTGGTTTTACAACACCCATTTTAGAATACCCCAAAAAAATTCCACCCATTTTCCTGGATTTTACGCCAAATTAAGCACCCAACACTTTATTTTTAAAATTTATGTTTCAGATTGTATGCCTTATTTTAGATGCCTTTGTATCATTCTTGATTACAATCCATTGCACACAACACTTGAGTGATTTTGTTTACATAGTGAGTTGCTATTGTGATTTGGTTTTGGGTTGAGTTTTGGTTCACCACGCGTGAGTGTATTTTGTCACCAATTTTCATAATAAGCATATGTACACCAAAAGTCAACTCACACCATTTTTTGTGAATCAATGTATTTTGGATAGTATTTTGAATAGTTTTGCTTTGCATATGAGCACTTCTTTGCTGTGTTGACCCATTTTGCCCATTAATGCCAAAAATCTCTTTTAACAGAGTGTATATTTTAACCTGACAGTTAGAATTTGCTTAAATCTGAAATCATTTTGTTTAAATATGAGGTATTTTTGGTTGTTGCCATAGCTTTAAAAACTACTTTAAAGTTATATTCATATAACTTTTAAAAACTAAGTACTAAATATTGTAATAAGTAGTTTTATTATTATATGAAGGTTTGGGGTTGTAAGCTTACCATTATGTAAGTTGAAATTGTTAAACCATGTCTTTTGCTTATTAGATTTGTGAAGGTGACAATTTTTCCAGAGTTGGCCTTCTTTTATAGTGAAGCTACTATTAAATCTTGCTTAAATTATGTCATTGTGTTTGCTTAACTTATTCCCCTTATCCCAATTTTGCTTTTGTGTTGGGTTTTCTTTGTGCCAAATTAAAATGACACTATATGAATCCTAGTTTTAACCTATACAATCAAGCTTAATCCAATTTTTAAGGGTTAACCAGAACATGTCCAGTGGTTTCAAAGCTATAATAAACCACTAATATAATATACAACAAATCTTGAACTTTTTACCCATTATATCTAAAAGAACTATGAAACAAAGGGCTAAATATAAATAACTTATTATACGTGAAGATATTTCAAATACATGGATTTTTATTAAGAAATATTATAAACTGTTATTTTATGTTGACATTGTGGAAATTCATTGTTGAAGTTGGGCTTAAATTAAAATTATAATAACTTGGCATTTTTAATAGTGATTTACTTCTTATTTTGTAATAAAAATTAAGCCTATTCTTAGTTGCTGTCAATGTCAGCTTTGTTTTATCATTGATTATCAATTCTGACTATGGAATGTAAATTAAAAAATTGGTTTATTTAGCACACAGCTGGTAGGCTTTGACCTAAGTGCCAAATTGAAGTTGACTGTCTGCATGTCAACAAAGTGTCAACATGCAGACAGTTTAAATGCCAAGTGTCCCCCTTAGGTTCCATCTACCCTATGAACCACCAATGTTCAAGATCCTTTTCTTCAAATAGCCTTCCCTGTAATCATCCAGTCCTTTGTCACTAGTTTTTCCTAGGATCTTTTCCTATTAACCACTTCTGGGTTCCCTGTTTCAGTCCCCATTACTAACAGCTTAGTCTCAGGTAATAAGACTTCCTCAAGTAGATTAGTGTTTGAATGGCTCCTCATAAGTGTCCACCACTATAAGTCATCAATCATAGACAATCCTCATGTCTGTGCAGTTGTTTTTACTCACTAAGGTGGTTAATCATGAGCTTTCAGGCGCAAAGTAGCCAACTTTACTTCCTAGAGGCCTGATCATCAAGTTCTGCAGCTACTTCTTCAAGCAGCCACCTTGATGACACCCCTGATCATATCCATGCCCCCAATGGTAGCTTCAGGACCTCCTCAAAGCCTCCAAGGAAACATGAACAAGTACCCCTTACCTGCCTGTTAAGTAAGGGTCCCACTTACAGACCTCCTGCAAGTGGCCAAGTGATCCTTTTTGAGCTATCTCAGCTCATCCCTTCCTGGTAGCTCTTTGTTACCTACTACACCATCTGAACTCACATCCCCAGTAGCCGCTTGTTACCTACTGGGTTCCATCACTCCCCACCCCAGTAGACCATGCTCCCTATTGGATGACAACACCTGACCAAACCTCAAAACCCAATGTTACCTGTTGGGTTCAAACTTCTCAATCAACATCTTAGCAGCCAAAGTTACATGCTAGCCTACAATATCCTTCCTAGTAGTCAAAGTTACCTACTAGGCCTCTACCTTTCTCAAAACCACTATCCAAAGCCAACTTTCAGCATAGCATCTTAATTTGAAGCCAAATCAACCCTTGCCTGCAAAACTGCTTCCATATAAACCATCACATCATCCCTGTTAAAGCACTTCCTGAAAGTCACCCCCAGAATACTGCTCTGAAAAAAGGATCTCATAAATCTTCTGAAGAATTTAGCCAATGAACTCCCTCTCTGCACCGGTGTCATTTTGCTGCCCTTAAACCTGGGTGATCAACTTGCCCAATTTTACATTTACTAATTATTAGAACCATGATCATTATAAATAAAGTATGTTTATGTGGTAATATATGAGCCCCTAGACCCCAGTCAGGTGTTATTGCCATTCTGAAATAAAAGCGTGTAATAAAGTATTGTTTCTCTCAATTGTTTTTAATATTTTATCTCAGCTTTCTAAATACTGCTTTTTCCAGCCTGTCAGCCCCTCTACCTGCAGTTTTTTGTCCACCAGGTTTTTTGCAGTCCTGTGTGTCATGGCCAGAGGCTGTCATGTGTCAAGGCATTGAAGGGGAGCTTGATCCATCTGGATAACAGGTAACAAGGGCCCAATAGAGGAATGGAGCTGAATGAGTTAGGTAAAGCAATCCAGTGGCTAAGGGGCGGTAGGCACCAAGGTTGGGAATGACAACTTTGGCCAGACTGAGTATGGTCAAGATGGCCATCACAGCTCTACTGTGGGTGTAGGGATAGGTGGAGCAGGGGAGTCATAGGGAATGCCAGCCATTCCAGGATTGGGACCTGGCTGGTAGTCCATGGGTGTAGGTCTAGGGTGGTACTCTAGTCTTCTGGTTTGACTTTTGTTCAGGCGGTGTATAAATTGGAATCCTAATAAAGCAAACAAAACTGAAAGATTCATTCACTTTATTTGATGTTGTCTGTACTTGATTTAAGTGGGGGAAGTGGTTTTTATACCACTCATCTAGTCTACCTTGGAAAATATTACTTCCTACTTTTGATGAGCCCTTGATGTCCCAACTCTTGGGTAATGGCTTCTGGGAAGTAATGGGGAGCAGCTTGGGAAGTGAGGATTGGGATCTGAGTGTCGGTGCCTGAGCAGGGGAGTTATCTTGGAAGCTGGCAGATAATTGGCTTGCTCCATCTTTCTGGGATTTTGCTTGGTTAGAGCATGGGGTTAGGGCAGTATCAATAAATTCTGCATGATTGGGTCCATTAATTGGTGATTGGTGTTTATAAATTAGCTTGGTCACAATCTGTAGGTATATCTGAACCTTGCAGTTTAATTGAGGTGCTGTGGGAAGCCAATTTATTGGCTGCATTATTTGCACCCTTGATTGCTGCAAGGTTATTAACTAGAACCTCTGTGCAGTTGGTGGTAGGGGAATCAGCAGCAGGAACTAGCATTTTTTTAGATCTGCTGTAAAACCCAGCAGATCTGATTTAGAGCGGCATTGGGGGCTCCCAGCCCAATTGTGGTATTGAGGCTGGGTTCCCCAATGCCAATGGGAGCCGCAAGCTGGCCCTAGGATGCAACCTGGCATCAGGTTGCTTTTTTCTGCCCAAATAGGCCAGGGCAGTTCAAAGTGGCCCTTGCCTGCCCTGGTGGATGGTTGGGGGTTTAAATCCCCCAGCGGGCTTTCTCAGCTGTCCTTGCTTTTGCTTGGCAGCCAAGTGCGGGGGTTTGAACCCCATTCCAGGCTTTGGGCTTGCAGCCCTGACACTGTGAATTTTACAGAGTATCATCTGAAGCCCAAATTTAAGTATTATATCCCCAAAAAATACTGTTGACTGATCTCTTGGCCCAAACTAAAGAGTTGATGTGCTTCAATTGTGAAGACATATGGTATATAGCAGAACCCTTTCTGTTTAAGTTTAAGTATAATTTATTTTCTTATTTTCTTCCTAACAACTCAATATGGAACCCCCTCTCACACCAAAGCCTATACAGTACCTGCCTATGACCTTCACATAGACAATACCAACAATATAGTTGGGTATTGTACATTAGACTCTTGGGGGTGATTGACACTATAATTTCTTTCATTGGTCCTGGGTAGGACAATACTTGACCTATACTTTCAAGTTAGCACCTATCTTATGATGGGCCTTTCCCATCAGACTTGCAACCTGTCATATCCTCAATTCTGATGGGCCATCCCCCAAGGATGGCTCCCTAATATTACTTCTATGTAATGTTTGACTCAAGTATTTGAAATTATTGAGGGTCCGGATGTATAAGCATGCTGGCTACCATCAACCTACTTAACATCCAGCCATCACCCAATTTAGTACCCTTCCAATACACTGTTTGACATACCAAGAATAGTAACCAAGCAATATCACATGACAATTCAAGTATCCAGTGGCTCAAACCCATCCTGCACATGACCAACCCCTAGGTTCAATCCAACTAAATCTTTGCCACAGCCCAATCTATATAAGTCTAGAATATTATCCAATAAAAGATACTTCTCTTCTCTCCTAATTCCATATTTGAAGCTTTCCCAAAAGGTGCTCCTTATCACTGGTAGCAGCTACGGGTTTTTGACCACGCCCATGAAAGAGAAAATGACTGACCAAAACCCGCCCACCTTCTCTCATGTACTCAACCAGGTCACATCCCAGAAGACCTGGAAAACTTACTTCTGCGCCCACATTATCAACAAAGATATACCTAGTGGATGCACCGTATTCAAAGGTCTGGTCATGCCCAAAGCATGCGCCAAGATAATTCAATAAGTTGCTCTCTTCAACCACAAACAAACACACAACCACCTATCACAGGTGAAGTTACCAACACCAAATACATTGGTATTGACAAGTTCTTTGGTAAAAACAAAGAAAACATCATCAACTGGCTAGACCACTCAGCTGTTAAACTCCGCGCCAGCCGCATCCCCATGAGAAATGGGTCCAGGAAGCCAACAAGCGTCTGTACAAGGCTGCAGCTAACTGGTTTGCCACCTGGGTTGGCTCACAAACTGACAACCAGCTTGACAACTGGGAAGAGTTCAAAGCAGAAATCACACACAATTTCTGTGTCACCAAATCCCTTTAAGACATTGCAATACAGCTCAGTGACCTTCCTCAGAAGACCACTATCACAGCTTACACCAATGAATTCAAGGAAATACACCGCAAAATCCAAAACCCAGCACAAGCTGATAACATACATACCAGAGCCTCATTAATCAACAGAATGAAAACCTCTGTTGCTGCCCTCATCCGCCCAGAGGCCAAGACCTCCATGCCTGCGCTCATTGCAGAAGCCAAGCACAAGCAAAAACGTGCAAACATGGAATATGCTGCACACAACGGCAATCACTCCTCAAACGGCAATGTCAGAGAAAACGCCAATGGCAATAAACGCCAAAATACCAACCATAACAACAGCAACTCCAATTGTAACAATGACAATTGTAGCCAAAGCGCAAACCGCTCCTGTCCCAAGAAAGAGGACACCGCCAAAGTTAACAATGCTGAGACAGCAATCCGCTATGAATCTGACCCCACATTCTCTGACCTTGAAGGTCTCAAAACATAGGAACATGGAAAATAGGAGGGGGAACAGGCTTAAGTGCCCCTGTCTCCCCCCAACATGACAAGAAACTGTACCAAGGCACAAAATTTGCTGCTTGCATCCCACGTGTCCCGCAATCCTCCATTTTTATGAACTTAAAAATTAAAGATTGCTTGCAACTTCTTGTCTACCCATGCACGTAAAAATCACATAAACATAAAATTTTATTTGACTCTGGTGCACAACACACTATGGTTAGCAAACCTTTTGTAATCAAGTACAAAATACCAGTTATCAAATCCAACTTCAAATACACCAGAATGGCAGACAAATCAAAGGTTCTACTCAAAGGCAAAACAACTCCCTTCAGAATTGACCTCCAAGGCATACAAACGTCCATCAAAGGACTTGTCATGAACAACATAAACTACAACATTGTAGCAGGCATGGACTGGTTCACCTGAGTGAACCCCAGCATATGTTGGAAAACAAAAACCATGACCATCAAACACAACGGAGTCAACTTTAATATCCTCAAAGAACCCAACAACCTCATTCTAAGAGACACAGTATTTGTCAAGGTCATAACCCAAGATGACTCAGAGCATCTAACCAAGGATATTACCCTCCACATAATGAGGTACATTGAATTCAATAACATGCAAACAACCAAGATCCAATGCCCAGAACTTGTGGCACTCCTAAATGAATATGCTATGTATTCAAAGAAGAGCTCACATAGTTACCCCCCAAACTGGAGGTCAAACATGGCATCAACCTATGTAAAGCCATTCCTAAAACTTCACCCCTCTACAGACTTTCTCCCATGGAGACCCAAACCCTCAAAACACACATTGAGGACAATCTAGCAAAAGGATTCATTTGTCTGTCTGAATCCCCATGGGGGCAGCAGTGTTCTTTGTAAAGAAAAAGAAAGGCACTCTGCGTCTAGTAACTGACTACAGAGCACTAAATACAAGCACAGTAAAGAATAAATATCCTCTTCCACTTATAGAAGATCTGTTTTCAAGACTCTCAGGAGCCAAGTTTTTCTCCAAAATTGACCTCACCTCAGGTTACAACCAAGTTGAAGTAAAGGAAAAGGACATACCAAAGACTGTGTTCTGTACACAATTTGGATCCTTTGAGTGTAGGGTAATGAACTTTGTGATGACCAACACTCTCACATTGTTTGTCACTATGATGAACCAAGCACTAAATGGCCTCTCAAATACATTATGCTACCTTGAAAATATCATCATATTCTCAAAAACAAAAGAAGAACGCCTCACTCATATCTGCAAGTCACTCATTTGACTTGCAAAGCACAAACTTTATGCAAAACCAAGTAAGTGCCAATTTATGGAAAAGGGACTCCTGTTCTTGGTCCACATTGTCTCTGACAGTGGCATCAAAGCAGATCCAGACAAAATAAAAGCCATAAATAACATGCAACACCCCACCTCTGTTAAACAAGTTAGATACTTTCTTGGTATGGTAGCTTACCTAAGGAAATACATCAATGACTGCGGAAAGCTCACCACACCAATCATTGACCTAACCAAAGGTAATGCCAAAAATAAATTCATCTGGACACCAGAATGTGACAAGAATTTCCAACTATTAAAACAAGCTTTGATCAAAGCACTAATCTTGAAATACCCTAATAACAACAGGTGCTACAAGCTCAAGTCAGATTCCAGTGACACTGCCATTGGCGTAGTCCTGCACATCCACCAGCCAGGGCAGCAAGACTTCCTGCCAGTATGTTATGAAAGCAGAAAACTGAACAACACTGAGCAGAAATACCCTATACACAACAAGGAATTGCTAGCAATAGATCACTCATGCAAGAAATGGAGATGTTACTTGGAAGGGCATTTAAATGTTCAAGTACTAACTGACCATAAATCCTTAATTTATTTCAAAACTCAGAACACACTTGCACAGCAACAAGCCAAATGGATGTCCCTGCTGGAGCAGCTTAATTTGGACATCCAATACAAAAAGGGGGCAGAGCTGGTCACAGCTGATGCTCTCTCTAGACTATGTCAGCCTAGAGATGATAGTCCTGACCACCTGGACCCTGACTGGCCAAACCTGTACAACACTGAGTATAAAACCAAAGGGAAAGACCCCTCAACACATCAACTTACCCACAATACATTTTTAGGGAACAAAAAGTATTTCCATGTGTTGTGTATATACTTCTGGGAATTATAATAAACAAAATAAAGAGGAAGATTAAGAAGAGAATGATACTTTATTGAATATGAATATAGCTTAATATATAGTATCATGATAAGCCACATGTTGTCCACATATGCCATGGAGGTCATGGGGTTTATCTGAGTAATGTTCCTCTTGAGTCACAAGGCTTAATCAAGTTGTGTTCCATTTAGGACCAGGATTGAGGGATCCTTGTCATAGATGGTTAACTGATAAAGGTGCCACCAGTTATTGGCTGGGTGGTGAACCACTTGGTGAGCTGCTTGGTGATTTACTTGGGGTGTTAATTCCCCAGGAGGGAGTAATCAAAGATGTTGCAACATATCCCCCTGGGGTGCTGGAAGGCGGAGCCTTGGGAACCTTATTGAGGGTATCTGGTACACGGGCCTGGTACTGATCCAGTTTGGCATTAGGGACAGGGAGTCTTGAATTTTGTTGGGCTGCTCTTGCTTTACACAAACGGAGTCAATCATGATCATATGTTTTAGTTTGGTTCCAGCACCAATCCATTTGATGAGGTATGTGTTATTGGGCTTCACTTCCATGACAATGCCTGGTCTGCGCAATCCTGGGTCTAGTTTGTGTTGGTTGTGATTGACAACCCAGATCTCGTCTCCAACTTGGAACCTTTCTTATTGTAATGGGATTGCTTCACATTGGACCCTTTGTTGTTCCATTGTCTCTTGATCCTTTATGGCTTGTAGTACTTTTGGGTCATTGCTGTCTGGGATCTTCTTGGTAAGTGGTAGTCAAGGTCCTGTTGTAGTGCTGACAAGTGAAGGTTTCTGGCCATAGACAAGTTTGTAGGGGCTTTTGCCTGTATTGCAGTTGACTCGTGTTCTGCAGACCACAAGGGCAGTTGGTAAAATGTCAACCCAGGCTTTTGGATTGTTGGAAGATAACTTACTGAGGGCTTCTAATAAAGAGCTGTTTAGTTGTTCTATGCGTCCATTTGCTTGGGGGTGATATGGGCTGGCTGTGACATGTTTTATTCCATTTTTGGCAAGGTATATGTTGATGTCAATAGCTTTTAGTTCAATGCCTCCATCTGTGATTAAGAGGTTGGGCTTTCCAAACTTAGCTATAATTTCCTTACCAATGAATTGTCTCACGTTGTTGCCTTTATGCTCCTTTGTGGCTTGTGCTAAAGGCCATCTGGTTGCATAGTCAATGGCTGTGATTATGTACTTCTTGTCTTTGCTTTCATCAGGCATAGGTCCCACAATATCTAACAACCATACCTTGAAGGGCTGTGTGATAGATACGGTACTACTGATTTGGGTGGAGCTTTGGTTTGGGCGTACTTTTCACAGACCTCACATTGTTCTAGTACTTCTCTGATATCATCTAGCATGTTGGGCCACCAGTAGCAAGTCTTGAGATACTCACGTAAGTTTCTGCTACAGGTGTGTCCCAAATCTCTGTGATAAAAGAGGATTGTGTTGATCTTTTTGTGTTGATGGTTTGTAGGGTACTGTGTCACCATTTGGAAGGATTTTGTGGAGGGTACCATATATGTTTTTGAACAGATGTTTGTTCTTGAGGACTTTTTCTTGGATGTCCATTGGTGTGCCAGGTGGGAAACCTTCCTTGAGATTCCCCATGATTAACATGAGCCAGTCAGAGTCACCATCAGTGCGGAGGATGAGTTTATTGTATAGCCTTGATAGGGCGTCTGCAGTCAGCATCTCTCTGCCTGGTTTGTATTCAATTTGCATGAGGTATCTCTGTATGAGACTCATCCACTCAGCTTGTCTTTTTGACAGGTGTTGTTGTGTAGAGGGGGAGAGCGGCTTGCCTAAGCACTCCCCTGAGCTTTTCCCTCCTTGTTGGTATCTTCAGTGCTAGCCTGGTTGGCTTGTGCAGTGTGATTCCTGTTTCAAGGTTGGGTACTGTTGGCTTGGTTGTTTTGCTTATTGGGGCAAGGCTCTCTCTTAGCTGCAGGGTTTTCCTTATGCTTGGTTGTGGCATGTAGATTGTCAGATTTCTGAGCCATGTGTTTTCCTTCTAGGAATACATCCTTGAGGTTCTTGCAGCAGGTTATTTCAAACTGTTGTCTAATATGTGTAGGGAGGCCATTGTAGAAGTCCAGGCGTGGTCCAGGTTCATCAAATTTGATGGTACTGGACGCACAGTCATGTAGTCCTTCATATGCAGCAATGTATTCCTTGATGGTTCCTGTCATTTTGAAGGTTTGGAGTTTGGTCATGATTACTACGTCTGAATCCTTCATGGAGAATCTTTCAAGGAATGCGGCTTTGAACACTTCCCAGTTTTCCTTCTGGTCAGGGTGTTGGGCTAGCCATTTGGAAACAAAGCGCAAGGCAGTCCCTGTGGCGCAGAGGGCAACTTTGCTAACCCAGAGTCTTTGAGGGTGCTCCACTTGTTTGAACTTGCTCTCAGTGCTGTTGATCCAAAGAGAGGCATTCTCACAGTGTAGTCTTGCAAAGGCGCCAATTTCAGCAGTACACAAGCGTTGAAACACAATGTTAGGTATCTCAGGTTGTGTAGACATTGTTGTAGCTGGCGTGGTAGGGAACAGACTGCAAGTTTTGAGGGTGTTGTACTGGTCAATGGGTACAAGGAGATTATTGTAGATGACAAGTCCAGGGGGGACGTCTTGTCCTACTTTGTAATCTCTCCAACTGTTAGGGAGTGACATTGCTTGGGTTCTTTTCTTGGGAGGAATTTTTTCTTTGTGTTGGGTAGGTATGGATAACCTATTTGTGCTACCACTGTTGTGTATATACTTCTGGGAAGTATAATAAACAAAATAAAGGGGAAGATTAAGAAGAGAATGATACTTTATTGAATATGAATATAGCTTAATATATATTATCATGACAAGCCACAAGTCGTCCACATATGTCATGGAGGTCATGGGGTTTATCTGAGTAATGTTCCTCTTGAGTCATGAGGCTTAATCAAGTTGTGTTCCATTTAGGACCTGGATTGAGGGATCCCCATCATAGATGGTTAACTGATAAAGGTGCCACCAGTTATTGGCTGGGCGGTGAACCACTCAGTGAGCCGCTTGGTGATTTACTTGGGGCGTTAATTCCCAAGAGGGAGTAATCAAAGATTTTGCAACACATGTATCAAATGGCACTGTATACCAAATCATTAATGACAAATATGTCCCATACATCCCACTTGCACAAAGAGTTGACACCATATTAAGACATCACCACCTACTAGGACATACAAAGGCTAACAGCCTATACCTCACATTAAAAGAGATAGTATGGTGGCCCAACCTCAAGCAGGATTTAGTTGATGTTCTAAAAAAGTGCACAGTGTGAAAGAAATACACCAGCACAAAGGCTCCCTAGCCAACGGTCAACCCAGTACCAGACCCTGAACCATTAAGGTTTGGGGGCTAGACATAGTGGGCCCCTTCCCAGAAACTAAAACAAACCAATGTTTCTTAATTGTAGCTATCAAGTTTGCCACACACTGGCCTATCTGATGGGCAACAAAAGACTATAAAGAAGAAACCATCAACCAATTCATTAACAAAGCAATCATAGCTGACTACGGCACTCCAGACTACATCATAACTGATGGAGCAACTGAGTTATCAGGTCTTTTAGTAAACAACAACTTAAAATCCAAAAACATTAAACATTCCACAACCTCTCCATACAGGCCACAGGCCAACAGCAGCCTTATCAGAATCCTAGAGGAAATAATGGATGGCCAAGCCAAAGACACATGGTAGGACACGCCATTTTGAAAATGCCATCTCAAAAAACGCCATCTCAAATTTAATTTGAGATGGCGTTTTTTGTGTTAGTGATTTTTAATCACAAAAAAATAAAATAAACAATAAAATAGTTAAAATTTACATATAACTTTATAATGCAGCATCTCAAATTTATGCCATCTCAATTCTGTCACTTTGAGTCATATTAATTAAATCTTATTTTGCTAACTTTATTTACATATGAAATCACTTAGTGTGGGGCGTATTTACGCCATCTTGACTTTACGTCATTTCAAATTATGCCATTTATCTAGAACTAAAATAAGCTTATACCCAAACTAAAATTAAGCCTGTGGTATAATGCCATAAGATGTTCCTATAGTATTAATCTAAGACACTTATAATAAGAACAACCTAAATAGACACCACTGTGATAGTCCTTCTAGTGATTATCATTGCTGGGTAAAAAAACCAGTTTTGTTAATTGTAATTTATAACTTTATTATACATGGTTAAATTGATAAGGGTTCTCTTAATAAAATATTTTAATAGTGATTTTAATATGGAAGGGGGTGATTACGCCATTTTGATTTACGTCACTTTGAATTCCACTGAGTTTCATATCACCCAATTGATTCAAGGCTCACAATGGATAGGGGAAAATAAGGGGAAATTACCTATGACACAAGGCTACGCTATATTGATTCCCCCACCACAATTCTTGCTTTCCACTTTTCAAAAGTATAGTTTCACGTCTAAAACCACTTAAGCAAAAAATGTAAGAAAACATATGAAAATTTGCAAATATATATTTTTTGGCCTCCTCTAAACAACTGGGTACTTTTTAACCCCAGTTGTATAAGTTAGTTTTTGAAAAATTCAAATTTTACTCTTTGGCCCAATTGAGGTAGCTCCACTGTAGATTTTTTAATTTAATATAAAAAATGGTCAAAAACACTATGTTTTTGAGCTACAGCACCTCAATTACTTCACTTTGAAAACGCCATTTTGAGAGCAAGTTTTCAGTCAAAACTCAAAGTTTTCATACTTGTGTTACTAATAAAAAATTATTTTTACAAAATAAAAACATTGAAATTTTGATAGTATATATTTTTTGATTTTCTCTACAATTCTATGTAAAAAATTGATAATTTTTATATTAAAAACATTCACATTTTTCTCTTTAAAAACAACCCCCAAATTGCTCATATTTTGATACTAATTCACTTTTAGATGCCTCCCAAGTCAACTGCCAAAGCTGCGCCCAAGGCCTCAAAGTCCAAAATCACTCCGCCCAAGGCCAAAAAGGCCAAGACAACCCCAAAGAAGCAGCCTGCTAAGGGTAAAGCTCCCCCCAAGACCCCAACTCCGTCACCTGAACAAGAGGGAAACAGTCCTATCTCTCCCCATTCTCCATTTGTTTACTCCCCCTCTGATCCTCAACAGAAGTTGCTTAACTTCAATTGCCATTCTGACCCCACTTCAGAGCCTAAGGATGAAGAGTAGCAGGAGCAGGAGCCTGGTGCTCCTGCAGATGAGCCAATTGAGCTCTGGGATCTTAACTCTATCCACAAAATATGCAACCAAAATGGCACCTTTGCTGTGCCAAAAACATACCCTATCAGCTATCCAATTATGACAAAGAAAGGGGGTGCTGGTCTTTTCTACAAGGGCTACAGCTTCAGCTGTAACAATGAAAAGAAACTAATCCGCCAATATTACTATAAATGTGATAACGTTGGGTGCCCTGCTAGGCTCACTACATATGGGTTGACCAGATTCAAGGCCCTGACTACTGGGCATGACTGCGCAGAGCCGTTTGATCCCTTGTACCAACTAATCTTCTGGTTTCTTTGCCAGTTGATCCCAACCACAAAGAATCAAACTACAACTGAGGTTTTCAACAATGTGCTCCTCAATTTAAATGATACCTAACTAGCAACTGTTGGTGGCACCTCAAAACTACAGAGATATTTTACTGATCAAAGATATGCTCTGAGCACTGAAGGCGTCAGTGCAAGCTCCATTGACCAATTGATCATTACTGAGGAGCAAAAACTATCTTGCCATGAAGAGAGATTCCTCCTCCATGATGATGGTCAACATTCCCCAGAGTGTATCATCTGCTTTGCAACAAGCCAGGATCTGCGCAACCTCCTCAAGTGCAAGACCTGGCTTGCAGATGGCACTTTCTCCACCTGCCCAAAGCTCTTTAGCCAGCTTTGGAATATCCATGAGCAGGTTGGAAATCTGGTTCTTCCCTTAGTCTTCTTTTTCCTCCCAAATAAGAAGCAGGAAACCTATGTCTGGGCACTCACAATTTTAAAGGCCAAACTGGATGAAATCCTTCCAACAATTGAAGAGGAGCCCAAGAAGACTAGAGGGCGCAAGAAAAAATCCATCTCCCAAGAAGAAGACGCTCCCACCCCAACCAAGAAAAAGCCTGAAAGCCTTCCCTACCATGAATATCTGGTAGTGGATTTTGAACAGGCTCAGTAAAATGCCTTTATTTGTGTCTTTAAGAGCTCCCCTCAGGGATGCTACTTCCACTTCAGGAAGGCACTCTGCTGCCGCCTCCAAAAGTGCTCTGACCTCCATGAGCTGGTCTACACTGAAGGCACCAAAGAAGTAAAGGACGTTTTTAATTGCTTTGCTGCCCTTGCTCTGGTTAGAAAGGAGAAGAAAAATGCCTTTTATGATGCCCTCCTCTGCCATTCCTATATCCGGGCCAACCAGGCAGCCTTTGCACCCTTTATTGAGTATTTTGAGACTCAATGGGTTGGCATCTTCCAAGGAGCACACTGTATTAGAAAAGGCGGTGACTCAATCACCTGGAACTGTTTCAAGCAGGTTGAAGATAGGTTGATCAAGACCACCTCTTCCCTTGAAGGGTGGCATAGCCAGTTTGCTACAAGGGTTCATAAGCCCAAATTTAATAAGATCATGGTCCACCTCAAAACCCACCAATCCATCTCTTCCTGTCTCTTCAAGTCTGGCATGAAGACCAAGGGTGATCTCCCCAAGATGACCAAAGCGGTAAAAAAGTACACTGAAATTAGCAAGGTGGTCCTTGCATACTATCCTAAGGATAACAAGCTTGAGCATCTCTAGGCTATCTCAGTTGCTCTTTCTATCAATGTTTGAGCCTAATTGCAATAAAAACTACTTTATTTGCTCTCTTATTTCCTTTACTTTTATCATTATTTTTGTTTTATTTAGTATTTGGTACAATTCTATGCTTATTTTAAAGTATAGTTTGTAGTTAAAATAGATGAAAATAGTTCTTTTTGGGATTATTTTAACTTTTGGGCTTTATACAACTATGTTGCTACTAATTGACCCCATTTTTATTGCAGGTTTGGAATTCTGAGGCTTTTTTAAGCCTAGAAATGTTTTTGAATTTTATTTTTTGGGATTTTTTTGGGTAATTTTTGGAGTTCAAAAAATCTAAAATTTTAAAACCGTTTTTTCTTAGTTGAAATGCTGTAAATCAAAATGGTGTTTTTACTAATAAATTGAGATAGCAGAAATATGAGATGGCCTATTTTGAGATGGCGTTTTTTGAGGTGGCGTTTTCAAAATGGCGTTTCCTACCAGACACATGGCCACTATATGTGAAACATGCATTACTAGTATCCCAGGTCCGCACCAATCAAGGAACAGGCTATTCACTGTTTGAGCTAACCTACAGATACAAACCAGAAATAATTACCCACAACAAGCAGCCATACATAAATATCCCCCTGGAGAAACCCTCACATTAGAACAAGTATCAATTCTACAACACATACGCCTCAAAGATAAAATAGCAGGAATAAAGAGGCTCAAAACACAAAAGGTAACCTCTACAGAGGAACCACTTCTCATCAACTCCCCTGTCTAGGTTCTAGCTGGCAACAGAAAGAAACTAGACTCAGTACACAGAGGACCAGGAGAAATCATCAAGTACAGACCAGATCACAACACCTATCTAGTAAAATTCCAAGGTGCCAAAACCCCAATTGTCAAGAAATACCACGGAACCTGTCTCCGCCTTAGTAAAGGAGAAAACTCAACCAGACTGGTTCCAACTAGTAAACAGCTCCAGGAGCATCAGGCAGCAGTTGTGAAAATGAAGTCCCCTCCTAATGCACCAGAGTAACCCCTTAAGGGGGTGTCAAGGGCCTGGATGTACAAGTGTTCTGGCTACCACCAGCCCACTTAACATCCAGTCATTGCCTGGTTTGGTGCCAATCCAATATACAGTTCAGCATACCAGAAATGGCAACAAACTAATATCACATGAATTGTCCAGGTATCCAGCAACTCAAACCCATTCTACACATGACCACCCTTATCTTTGATCTGACTCAAATCCCTGCCACAGTGCAAGCTATATAAGTCTAAAATATTATCCAATAAAAGATACTTCTCTTCTCTCCTAATTCCATATTTGAAGCTTCTCCAAAAGGCGCTCCTTATCAAAATCAATGAAATTTTGCTGAGTGCACCCGCTGAAACCAATAAGACATCACATGGGGCTGGAAATTATGCTGATATGACAGCCTGTCTAATTAGGAGAGTGGGAAATCTTTTATCTTTTGCAGCCAATGACAAGTACCAGTCAAAGCATGAGGAGGCTTGCTCTGAAACTCTTCCTGTTAGCCAAACTGAACATAATTATTTAGATAGAATACTTACCAAGCAACCAATTAAAAATTGGTTACACCATGTATCTCCCAATTTCCTTCTCAATCTCATCAAATCATTTCCTGTGGCCCAGAATTAAAGTTGTTTAGATGAGAATTAGCAGAAAAGTATTTAGGCCTTTTCAGTAGTTTTAAAACCTCATTGTCATTTTGATAATAAAATTGTTATGAGCCTCTTGTTCAGAAGTTTGCTTCATTATCTCATCCTGCCTCTATTTTACCTTCATTTTAGTCCCTCAGGTGCTCCTGACCAACTCAACAAACCTGGCAGCAACCTTGCAAACTCCCAGCCTGGATTATTTTGTTTGCCTGGAGCCTTTTTAGGCTCTGTAAATTTTACAGTGTATTCATAAAACCCTGCTTACAATAGGTTCACCATTAATAACACCCTGTTTGCTGATTCTGAAGCTCAAGCTATTCAACCAGAAACCTTTAACTGAGATAGCACTTGGTATACTTTTTAACCAAGACTTTTCTGGGATAAGTATAATTAGCTCTCACATACCTAGTTTTTGTGACACCATCTCAAACCACCCCGCTCAATTATCTGCAAGTGTCAAAACATCAGGGCCAACCTTCCAGTGACCTGTAACCAAATAGGGAATACAACTCAAATTTTCAGAAATAGCAACATGAGCAAATGGCAATCCCCAAGGATGAATATATCAATTCAGCATAACTCAAATTCTAGATCAAGACACCTACTTAACCATCCAAATAATTGATCATCACAATCATGTTCCTACTATCCATGATTCACTCATACTATATAATCCTAATATCTCAATAAATATAGTTATCTAGTCTCTACATATTTTCCCCTTATAACTTTGCTAAAACAGCACAATTACAACATTGGTAGCACAGGTGGGTTCTCCATCCTACCTTTCCCTTCAAAATTCTGCCTATTGTCTGTACTTGCTGCATTCAACAAATACACAAAAGAATTGTATCTGGCTCTCTGTGGGCTGGACACCCTATATACCAGGAACCAAAATACCAGAAGGATTTGTACTGTACCAGAACATGGTAATGTTGGTTCCCACCTTCAACACCCTATCAGCGCAAAGGTTTTTCCATGTGCCTATTGTCATTCCTCAAGTGACAGACCAAAGTTTCATGTCCACCCATGTAGCCTAGCGGCTCTGTAGTGCTTCCTTCAGATAATTTGCTGGAGCCAATGACAACAACATCACAGCATGAATACAATCCATCCCAGAACAAGCTGGCACAAATGGAATTCCCATAACATTTCTGGATTGCAGATGTATTCATTTGCCTTAAGCATGACGTGGGAACCTAGTGCAACAAGTGACATGAGAATCACACCAAGAAAGACTGAGTCACCTTCAAGCAGGACTTCTTGGTAAGATTTGTGATGAAGAATACTGCTCTTATGATCATACGCTAAGGAAAAAACCTGACCCAGACTGGCATAGTAAAAAGAACTCACCTGCACATACAAGGAGCTTCATCTACAAGCACCTTCAGACATGGCATTTGACAACCCAGCTATGCATCTCATTTACTACAACACACTTAAGTTGCACATAATAAGACAGAACAACCTGGACTAAGTGACTAACCTACAAAGCCTTTGCTGCAGGGCGGAGAAAGCAGAACAAACAACTAATGCCTTTCATAAGGCCCAGACTTGGAAGAGAGAAAGACCCAAGGACTTTCACCCGCCAGGACGCTCCAGTTACCCTCTGCCTAGCAACAACAACAATGATACAGGCCATAAGCCCTCAGGTTCAAATAGCCACAGTAATGGAAGCAATTGTCAATCAAACCACACCCACTTTAGAGTCACCACTACCCAGGACAATCAGGACAAGAAAAAAAGCCCAGGGAGAGCATTAAGCAAGCCAAGCTCTTCCTGCCAAACTTCTGCCTTGCCTAACAATGAGTACCGCCCTGAAGACGTGGACCAATGCCCAATGATCCAGGACCCCTTGGAAGCCCCAGTACTCTACATTATCACCAGACATCCCAATAAACTGATGTTCTATCCTTTCTGCTTTGAAAGTTATACAGGCTCATCTCTTCTAGACTCAGTTGCAGATTGCACACTTGTTGGAAATTTTGACCAAGCAATGATTCTAATTATGACAGAGCTCACAGATTGGGGTTTCTGCAACCAAACCCATAAATTAGCAGTATAAAAATAAATGTTGCTAATTATGGCAGAGCTCACAGATAGGAATTACTGCTACCAAACAATATAAATTAGTAGTATAAATCATAGGCATATTAAATCAGCAGTATTCCTCTGACCTGAACCTTATATCAGCCAATGATAAGCGCTGCAGCAGCGCTTAAATGATACTTGATTTGCCTCTGTGCCACTTGGGAAAAGATACAGGCGCCGCGGCGCCGCCTAACAATTGTATTAGGCACCAAACCACTTTTACGTCAAGCGCCAACTGAAAACTATTGCAGGCGCTGTGGCGCTGCCTGGCAAATATTACATTTTCCAAGCCGCCGCCTTAATTTTACATGAGCGCCAAGGCTCAGGGTTTGATTCCCCATAATCTTGAATTCTTGTATTAAGCATATTATTAAGCATTAATCTTGAAGTATGCCAGAAAAGTAGGAAGTGATCCTGAAGTAACTAAATTATTCCATGCCAGCAAGGATCACCTGTGCTGGGTGAAGATTAAGATATTCTATTAGTTGACGTGCAATAAGCGCCAAAACTAGATTAATAATTACCCAAATTAGGGGTGTGTTAGAATTTCCTAGAAGACATTGCTAGCAGGCCAGGGATAAACCTTGTAGAAGGTATAAGAAGAATTAATCAATTACAATAAAAAATTATCTTTGACTCATCTTTGAGATATCTTTAATCTGGTTAACTTTTTCCCTAATCCTAAAGTGCTTATTTGTGATATGAAGCCATTGCTGGACAATAATCATGGTTCTGTTCAATCCTGACATTTCTGATACAATACTTATATCCTCACATATGAATGTATTCAAGAAAATTCCCTGTGCCCTATAATCTTAAATAAATGTGGCACTGTAATGCAAAAAGTGCAACAACACTCATCAAATAGCAACTTTGTAGACAAGTTCAAGTTAGCAACTAATCCTTCACAGATTATGAACATTCTCCTAGATAATAAAAATCACATCAATGTGACACAAGAGACTGTTCTTTTTCCATCATGCTAGAGAACCTGCACTCCACCATCCAGGGACCTGTCATTGACTTTCCCAAGTTTGATATTGCACTGGGGATGGACTGGCTACAAAGGAATAATCCCCACATAGACTGGGCAACCTCTGTATTGACTATCAAATGTGAAGGGGTTAACCACCAGATCTACCCTGATTCTGTGGACCAACTCTTACACTCCCACATCTTTGTATGTATCACAGAGACTCTTTAAAAAAACAACCTCAAGGCAATCAATTGGGACTAATGCCAGTACAAGGACATACACTTCAAGGAGTACCAGGATACTATCACTCCCCAGGATCAATAAATTGTAGCAACACCCAGAAATCATCAAAGAAGCGCTACCAGGGCTACCTCCAGAAAGACACATACAACACACCATCCAACTCAAAAGAGCAGTACCTAAGGCTCAGCCCATATATTGCCTCACCCCAAACAAAGACAACACACTGCATGCATACCTCAAGAAAGCATTAGAAAATGATTTATCAGCCCCTCACAATCTTTTTTTGGTGCTGCTGTGTTTTTTGTGGCAAAAAAGACAGAAATTTTAGTCTTGTTACTGACTATTGAGCACTAAATAAGGTTAGCATCAAGAATTGTTACCCACTTCTCTTCATTGACAATCTCTTTGACGCCTTGGGTAGAGCAATTGTCTTCTCCAAGATTAAACTGGCTACAAGCTACAACCAGATTTGCATCAAAGAATAAGACATACCCAAGACAGCCTTTTGTACTAAGTATGGCTTGTATGAATGTGTTGTACTCAACTTTGGAATGACAAATGTGCTGTCAACCTGTGTTACTTTCATGAATAAGGTCTTTGCGCCCCACATTGGTAAACATATATTGATATAATTAGACAACATAATTGTGTACAGCTGTTTAGTAGAGCAGCACTACAAGGACTCAAAGGCAGTTTTTGCAACCTTAGCACAACACAAGCTCCTCTTCAAGCCGTCCAAGTGTCAGTTTTACTGTGAACAGCTCCCATTCCTTGGCCATTTAGTGTCAAAAATGGTATCAATCCAGATAGCCAAAAGATTCAAGCAATATGCAAAATGCCTCCACCCAAAGACAAAGCCAAACTCTGCAACTTCCTGGGATGATTGCCTATTTCTGACAATTTACACCAGACTGTGGTGTCCTGGCAACACCCTTGTCAGCAATAACAGGTGTCAAGTCCAAATTTGTGTAGACTCTGTAGCGCAACCTCTGTTTTTGCTGTCTGAAGGAAAAATGACACCTGCTCCTATTCTTCAGTACCCAAAGAGAGACAGGGACTACCAAATGGAGACAGAAACTTTGGATGCCTTCATTGGATGAGTTTTACAAATAAAAACAGACACTGACAACTTCTTATCAGTAGCTTACTATTCACGCAAGTAGACAGATGGTGAATATTGCTATCCTATTCATGATAAGGAACTGTTGGCCATTGTTCATTGTCTAGTTAAGTGGTTCTGCTACCTAGAGCACCAGGAAGAATTTATTGCCCTGACTTATCACAAGTCTCTTATCTACTTTAAAACCCAGTCCAACCTATCCAGACACCAAGCACACTGGATGGAGTTCCTTGAGAGATTCAAAATGGATATTCAGTATAAGCCTGGACTTGAGCTGGTCATGGCTGACTCCCTTTCTTGCTTATACGTCAGAGCCACCAGAGGAGAAAATAAGCTGGACCTGGACTTACCCTCCTGGTAATACAAATCAAGGACAAGGGTTTTTCCCCAGGTACCACCAACATCACAAGAGACACTGTCATCAAGAATGAACACCTCTTTACAGATTTGTATGGAACATTGGATCAAAAAATGATCAATAGGTTCACCATCACATATGTCCCCATACACCAGAGGGCAACACCATCTTGTGTTATCACCAAGTTTTGGGCCACACAAAAAGCTGCAACCTCTACAAGTTTCTAAAACACAAGGCCTGGTGGCTGACCCTGTACTGGGACGTACATATCACAGTAGATTTCATTATGCTGGGAATTATCTGCCCAAGTAAGAAAGCTCAAAAAGCTAGAAACTGTTAACAAAATTAACTTATTTGATGGATCTAAACCAAACAGTTGATTGAAAATGGGTTACAGCTGCTCCAGTTTGCCAGTTATATTTGACTCCCCCTTGTAAGCTGACATTGATAAATTGATGTAATATGAGAGTCACCTGATATTATCTATTTATCAGCACAATCATCAGAAGTTGATCATAAAAGGGTTCTTTTCAAACTGGACTAAGTATTCACTTGAAAATACAGAAGGAATAGGAGCCAAGGATCCAGGTGGTCTTGCTTAGTCAAATTTTGATATATGTTGAATAATTTTCACTGTTTCAACTCTTAAGAGTTTAGTCCCCCCAAAATTTTACTCAATAAAAATCAAATATACTCTGGTCTAACTTTATTTTAAATGCATCCTGTAGTTGGCCTGCTGCGCTAAATTCCCTAAAATTTAATTCTTAACCAAATCATTACGGAAAGATGGGGCTCCAATGTTGGCACTTTGTTGTTGCCTCCTCCCAATGACAATCTGATGCCCACAAATCTAGGAGTTTTCCCCACTGTATCTAAAGCTGAGACATTTGTAACATCTCAATGTCATGAATTTTACGCCAAAGACTCAATTATTCTCTCTCAGGTTATTTATCCTGGGCTCCTTTGTTTGGGTTAATCATTTTGCTTAACCCTAGTGTATCCTTTGTAAATTTCACAAAACAATATCTGAAGCTTTTTTGGTGATTAATCATCAACTCTATGTGGACTTGAGTGGTGTTTCCTCACCACCTGGATACTGCTTCTTACTATCCAGCCATTTTTGTCTTAGTACAAGAGGTCCTTGAGTAATGTGAAGTATGCAGAAAGTTTGCAAAAAGCAATACTCCCCCAAAGTCTGTGTTGCTGATCCATTCTGAACTATCCTTCAAGGTATGGGCCCACAACATTGTTGGCTCAATGCCAGGAGATCATAACAACAAGAAGTATATCATTACTACCATTGACTTTGCCACTTGCTGGGCAGTGGCACAAGCAGTAAAGACACTCACTGGCAATGATGTCTGGCAGTTTATTGGCAAAGAAATTATCAGTAAGTGTCAGGAATGACAATTTGGATGCTCCTAAATCTCAAAATACGGAACCAGAGTTGAACCCTGGACAAAACCCTTTGCAGACTGCCAGACCCATGGGCTGAGAGCCCAATAATCCACTACTGATTGATAAAGTTGTTACCAGCCCGCCAGGACCCAAACCCTTAGCCGTCCCACAGGATTCTGTAAGTGAACCGTCAGTGCAAGATGCTAAGAAGGTCCCCAAGGTGCCAACACCTGACACTGGTGGTTTGCTCGGTTAAATACGCAAGTTTCTCCATGAGGGTTATTCTGAACTCCTCCAAAGTCCCAGGGGAGGCACTGAACCCAAATTAGGCACACAATACCCAAATTGAAAAACAGAAGGATTTAAAGTCTTCACATCCCAAAGCGGCCAGTGGCAAACTGCCAGTACCGAGTGCCACACTGCCATCTGAGACCCCCAATGCCAACCCGCTCAAGCCCAGAAAACCCAACCAGGTAGTGAAGCCTGGCAGTGTGGTATAAATACCTGCCAGGCCGAGATCAACCCCCATTGTCATTTTTAAATAAAGGTTATGAGATATTGGTTTCCCCAATTATTGCCATATGTTATTCTTATCATCTGCCAGTTAACTCAAAGATCATCTGATTCCTCTGCCAGCCTGCCATCTCCGTACTGCCTGCCAGGTGCTCCCTTTAGTCCTGTCCATTTCAGAGTACCCCTTAAAGCTTGAGTACAAGGACTACACCGCTGACAACATACTAGCCCGGGATCCCTTGGCTAGAACTAAAGAGTTAACCAGATACACCCAAGAAGGCCCTTGGTACGTTAGCAAGCCCTGCCTGTTCAGAGATAAATACAACCTCCTTCCTGCCTACCAAATGGACATGGAGCCACCTGTCACCCCCAAACCAATGCCTGCCTCCGCCACCGAGCTCCCACTGGACCATACCAACAAGCTTTTTGGAATTGTATATATTACTCTCACAGGAGTAATAGATACTATTGTCCCTGCCGCCGGTCCATGGTCATGGGTGGGCAAGTCAATGTCCTACCTCATTAAGTTAGCACCAATCCTTTGGTGGGCCCTGCCCACCCAGTCTGCAACCCGCCAGTTTCTAGACGCTAGCAAGCCGGACAATCAGGGTTGGTTCCCTGAAAGTAAGTTTGGAAAGCCAGAACTATTGATCACAGATGAAGGCAAATAATTGACCTAATAAAGCACCAACATGTACCTCACAAAAAATGGGGTCAAGCACACAGTAACAACTCTATACCACCCTCAGGCCAATGGCATAGTTGAGCAACTAAACAGCAGCCTAGTGCAAGCCCTGGCCAAGCTCACTGCCAGAAGATCTGAGGACTAGTATAAACAGCTACCAACTGCATTGCTTGTATGCCAGACCTGCATGAACAGATCCACTGGGAAAAGCCCCTTTGAGTTAGTTTATGGCACACAACCCAATATTATCCAAGCGCTATCAGGACCCAAGCTGGAAATGCCCAGTAAAGTTCCACCCTGCTTGGACCCTCAAGTCATACAGGACAACAGCAACCAACTATAAAGAGAAGAAAGAAACATGGCTACAAAATATGTTTGTTCCTATCCAAGCTAGGCAAAAAGTTGGGGATGAAGTATGGGTAATGAACACAGAAAAAAGCAAACTTCAGCTTTAAAAAGTAGGCCCTGCCATCATAGTAAAGGCAAACAACAGCAATAATTACCTGGTATAAGGAATTGACAAGTGCAAACAAGATAAGATCCTGCACCACAACTGGTTACGCCCCTTTAAAGCATAGCAGAAACAATGTGAGGCCTTCATACCCACAACCAAACAGCAACTGGTCCAGTACAGCGCCCAAGCTCCTGACAACCTTCCAGATGACCTTCCTCCAGAGGAGGTCAACCTTCAGCAAGGGGGTATGTGGGGTTCCTGGTCACCAGTCCCCAAAGTGTGTCCTGGGTCATAGCCAGGGACCAGCTTGGAGGAGTCATTCTCCAACAGTGATGAATGATTGGTTAGGAGCTTATACTTGGCCTGCATAAGAGCAAACTCTTCCAGTACCTTCCCAATCACTAGGCAAGCGTCTCCACCATACACTTGTACTTCAGCAGGCGCCAGCCCTTCTGTAGGCCAATATCAATCCTGTAATAATCTCACAAACTCTTCTCTGATGAACTCTCTTCCTCTATTTGTCATCTCCAAATGCCTTGTCACCTTCTCCCACTCCTCCTGGGCCAATTTACTAGAGGCAAACTTCCTGCACCCTAGGCAATAGGATTCCTCATCCCCTGGGCTAGGATGGAAAATATGGGGCAATTGACTCATGAGACTTATATACTCTTTTTACACAGGAAATCCAGATAGGGGTTATAATAGGCGCTTTATTCACAGTCAGAAGGAAGATCACCTTAGAAACCTTCTGATATATGGCCTTGGGATAAGGGATAATGAGGGCTTTGTGCCAATACTTGGAGTCCTTTAACAATCTCTTGGACTCCTTGTACTTGGACTTGGACTTGGGCTCCTGCTCCTTGGTCTTGGGCTCCTGTGGTCTGTTCCAGCTCTGGCTTCCTACTCTTGGTCTTTGGCTCATTCTGTAGCTTTTGTGGCCTTTGTAATCCACTTGATCCAGTCCCTGAAGAGTCTCAGATGGCTCTCCTTTTTATAGCCCCTTGTTTCAGACCAAAAACCTCTCTTAGAACTCTGGTTTTTCAAAGCTTAAACTATCCAATTTTTCTCCTTTTATAATATATTAAACTTTATAACTTACTTCAGCCAATGAAAGCCCTGAATTTTCTGCTTCTGGTCCTCATTTTTTAGGCTCTAACTCTTAAGTTAAAGCCCTTAAAACACTGATCAAATAGACTCCAGTTCACAGCCAATCACACGCCTCAATTCAACGTTTTTGCCAAAAAGGTTTTCCTGGATGACCCGTCCTTGACCCTGGTTCAAACCCAAGGCTGTCTTGCTCCAGGTAAACAACTGCTCCACGTTTTGAATGGTTTCGCCGTAATTCCTGCCACGTTTCCCCGGCAAATCTCGAGCGCTTCCACATATGTTTTACTTAGGCAAATTTTGACCCCTCAATTTTTCAACGTTTCTCTGTGTTTCTCCGTGTTTTCCTCAACATTTTGCAACTTTGAACCTGCTTGCTGCTCGTCCTTTTGCCTCTCCTAGTTGTTCTTGGCAAAATTTGCTCTTTTGCCCTCATAGTTTCTCTGTTCCATTTCCAGCTTCTTTCTAGCTCCCTTCTTCCTTAAGCCTTATTTTTAAATAAATTTATAGTTCTAACAAACTATATATTATTTTTCCTTCTCTTTCTTTTTCATTATATGATATTCAATCTTTTTTTAATCATAATCAGGCAGTATTTAATTATTATTTAACTGCTTCTTTTTATCTATTTTCCTCTCAAAAGACACTAAAATCAGCTCTTCCAGCCTCTGCATCCAGTCTGGCTAGTTCATCCTCTCAGCTCTTCAGTTCTTCAAATTCTGGTCCTTTGGCTATCCCGCTTTATGATCAGCTAGTCCTGCATCATAATCTTCTTGTCCTTCAACTTCTCCTCAACCAGTTCCTCAACAAATCCTCACTAGGAACCTCCTTTGTTCCTTCTACACACTGAACCATATTGGTTCCTACAATTCAATTAATACATATAAAAGTGAGTCTGTCTGTCTGTAATGTCACCTCGAGTGGAGCAAGCCGTAAAGGATTTGACTGAATTGATTTTTAGTTAAATTTCATTTTAAAAGTTGATCGTTAAGCCAAAAGCTCAATTTGGCTCATCCTTACATTTAATCCCTTACATGCATCTCTGAAAGTACACAGAATGAATTCAGTGGAGTGTGGTCTAAATCATGTTGAACTGAATTATAAGCCACTCGAACTTTAATAAATTTGTATTTGATTACTTGCATTTTAAATTAGTGGCTAACCCTATTCAACCTTATTGAAGTGGCTTATCTTTCTAGATTACCCGACTCTAGAATGGGTGGATTAAAACTGGAAGAGAAGCAGCAATTGTTTTAGATTGTTTTACACGATTGGATGGTTATGCTCTATGCTGACGATAAAATTGATGATGAAAAGAGAGCTTGGTCAATTTAAAGTGATACGGCTTAAATTATAAATATAAATATTAGTTTAGACAAGTAGATGGTTGGCTTGGACATTTCGAAATTCTTATCATTCAAGTGAAATAATAGAATATTCCAATTGGATGCATCACCTGATCCAAGTGGCTGCATATTGTTCAGAGTAGACCTTGCTTGACATAGCTTCATCCCAAAAGAACATCAGTGGAGTAAACTAACTATGATAAAATTATGTTTCCATATGATGATTTTCATGAAATTTAGAGGACGTAGATCAATTTTTCAGATGATTCCGATCAAAATGGTACCAAAATGACAGCTCTAGCTGCTCTAGATGCTGAGATATATAGTTAAGTGCTGGAATCGGGTTCGCGTCATAATCAAAGGCTCGGACTCGATTTGATATTCTCTAAATTTACTTTTAATACACACTACAAAAACTAAAATCGATGTATCTCAGTGAATACTAAGCCGATTTTGATGTCCAATAGCTTATTTAAAAGCTGCAGATCAGCTCTACATTTTTAAAGCCATTAAAAATCAATTAATAAAATTTAAAATAATTAGTTTAGCCTTACTAAACTTAATAGTGATACTATAATTATTTAGGTTTAGTTTTTATTTATACTTGGAGTATACAATTTTAATTTTAATTTTAAATAAATATAATTGAAATTATCTTTTAATAAAGCAATTAAATAAAATTTTAATTAAACATGCAATAATTAATACAAGTCTAAAAAGACAATAAAATAAATTTAATTAATTTATTAAATTCAACTTTTATGCTGTCCTTGGACGGGGCAACTACCTAGTATGAATTAACAGTCCATCAACTAGCCTTCACTGTGATCAAACAGTCCCTCCTGCTAGTATTCTCTGTCAATTCCGTGAACCACATCGGTTCTTTATCTCAGTCCCCATTACCAGAACTTGTAGACCCAGGCATGAGTCTACATTAAACTGGCATTTGACTGGGCCCTCGCAAGTGGCAATCTACTTAGGCCATTCAACCATAGATCAATGTCTATGTGCTGTCTTTACTCACCCAGGTGATTAAGTCTGGGCTTTCAGTTGCAAAGTAATCAGCGTTACTTCCCAGAGGCCCAATCACACCAACCTCTACAGCTTGCTTCCCCAAGAAAACCGCCTTGGTGACACCTCTGAGCAAATCTATGCCCTCCAATGCTCACTTTGGGTTCCCCCAAAGCTCTCATAGTGGAATAAACGAGGACACCCTACCAGTCTGTTAGGTAGAGTGCTTGCTCACAGGCCTCCTGTAAGCGTATTAGGGTAAGTAGAGCCCTCAAAGCTCTTTCCCTCCCTGGCAGCCTGCGTTACCCGACAGGGGTCCAAAACCTACTCCCCCCAGACAGACAAAGTTCCCTGCTTGCTATTTCAGTCTTCACCCTTCTGCAGCCACAGTTTCCTGCAAGGTGAAGCACTATAGCACAAAGCAGTCAATTTCTTCTGCTGGGTGAAGGCAACATCTGCCTCTGGTAGTCCTATGTTACCTACCAGCCAGGCCTTACTTATCCTAGTAGTCCCATGTTATCTACTAGGCTCACCCTACTTACCCCTAGTAGCCCCATGTTAACTACTAGCTTACAGTGTCACCAGCTAACCACACCTTGTCACTCTTCAGCATATCCTCTTTATTTGAAGCTAAATCAACCCTCGCCTACAAAAAAACACACATGTGGATCACCACAGGGTATTAAAACAGCAGGGTCAGCCCGCCATCAAGGTTACAACTAAGCGTGTTTGCAACCTGCAATCTGACTCCCCAGTTACCTGTAGCCAAATGGGAAAGTCAACTTGAATTTCCAGAAATAGGGATATGAGCAAATGATGATCCCTAAGAGTTGATATCTCAATTCAGCGCTTGACTCAATATCTAGATCAAGTCACCCCCTAACCATCCAACCAATTGATTATCACAATCATGTTCCTAATATCCAAAATTCACTCACACTATATAATTCAATATCTCAATAAAGATAATTATCTAGTCTCTACATATTTTTCCTCTTGTAAATTTGCTAAAACAGCACAGTTACAACACAAATTTTTGTCCAGGCTGAAGATTTCACTTCTACTCAGATCTTTGAGTGTGTTACATTACCTCAATTAGGTTGATGAACTCTGTGCTCCTTACCAGGGACATTGGTCTTTATTGGGGTGTTTTATTTTGTACACTAGCAAGTTTGGGCCTACTCTGTGATAAGCTTTGCCCTCAGGGCCAGCAGCCCAGCCTGAGGCTGCAATCAATACCCCTGTTGTCACGGTAAGTTCCATAATGCGGGGTATTGTCCATCCAAGTAAGAAGGCACGGAAGGCCGGAAAACCTGTATTGAAATTGACCAAGTTAACGGATTTAAACCAAACAGTTGATCAAAAATGGGTCACAGCTGCTCCAGTATGCCAGCTGAAACCAGCTCCCTCTTGTAAACTGACGTTGATAAATTGACGTAATATGAGGGTCACCCAATATAAGCTCATTAATCAGCATGGTTGTCAGAAACTGGTCATGCAAGGGTTCTTTGCAACCTGGACTAGATACTTACTTGAAGATGCCAAAGAAATAGGAGATCAAGACTCAGGTGGTATTGCCTAGTCAATTTTTCTGATATATATTGAATAATTTTCCCTGTTTCAACTCTAAGAGTTGAGTCCTTCTAAATTTACTCAATAAAAATCAATTATCCCAAGTTCTAATTTTAAATTTTAAAAATGCATCCTGTGCTTGGGTTATTGCAGTATATCCCGTACAATCTGATTCTGAACAAAATCATTTCAGGAAGATGGGGGCCAGCATCTAGAACTTTGTCGTTGGCGCTGCAAAATGTTAATTCCATGCCAGCCAATTTTGTAGCTCCTCCCCCCATTCTAGAAAATGAAAATCATGTCTATTCTCAATGACCATAATTCTACGCTGAAGATGTATTGATGCTTTCCCAGGTCATTTATCTTGGTTTACTCTGGTTAGGATTGATTGTTCTACTTAATCCTGGAGTTTCAATTGGAAACTTCACAAAAAGATATTTAAAGCCGCGTTGGTGGTTAATCATCAATTCTATGTGGATTTGGGTGGTAATTCCCCATCATTCAGAAACGGCTTCATATTATCCAGTGATTTTTGTCACATTACTCAACTCTTCTACGTCTGAGTTTTTGGAAGCAGTTCATCATGAATTTGTGTTTCTTTTCTCCTGCTCCGTTGAGATATCTGTGTTTATCATGTTTATTTGCATCAGTTCATTTCTGAGTTTTCAGTTTGGACTTTTCTTTAATTTTTGGTTTCCATCTCCGGTTGCAGTTGTAGAGACTGGATCCTCTGTTTCCTATTTCCATTGTGTCATGTCATTTTGGCGCCGGATTATTTTCCTGTCCCACCCACTGATGAAATTTTGCGTGAAGTTTTGTCAGCATTATCATTTTATTCTGGCTCTAGCCTTAGTCACAAATCCCAAGTTTACCATGTGATGACAAAGGTTTCCAAAGATGCTCGAGAATGGTTGTTGTCCGCGGTGGAGCGCAATCCACGTGTTTTAACTGAGAGTGCATCTCTATATCCTTTGTTAAAAAATTTGTGTGTATCTATTGAGGAGCTCAAAGTATATTGTAAGCTGTACGCCTTCTGTCAGGGTACAACTCTGCTTTTGGTATTCCTTCCTCAGTTTCTTACCTACTACTGTATGATTGATGTTCCTGAGGTGAACAAACTCTCAGTGTTGTGGTTAGCAGTTGACCAGACTGCCCAGGATTTGGCGGTTTGAGATTCCCCGTTAACCACAACTGAGGCCCTGGTAAGCCAAATTATTTCTCTGGTCTCAAATCCGTCTACTTCCAAACAAGGTACGTTGGTAATTGAGGATAAACCTGCTGCGTGCTCTTGGTTTTCTGGTCCTTGCTCCTTGGTAGTTTCTTCCAACCAAGGCCAAGATTGTTCTCCCCCTAGCTTGTCTCAACTAAAATTGGCAGTGGTGAACAAACCCAGTGATGTAAAGGAGGCCCCTGTAGTGTCCGTTCCTGATAGCTCCTTGGCAATGCTTCAGCATGTTGTACCTGCAAAATCTTCTGTTATTACGTCCAAAGAGTTGCCCCTTGTTCCCATTGATTGTGATAACCCTGTTCTTCCAGCTGCCGTCCAAGAAATGATTGAGCATTACTTCCAGGAGCATCCTGCTTTCTTAGCTGCTGTCTGTACTGCCAATGAAAAACAAGACCCTGCCAAGAATGCTACCTTTGCTGCAAATAAATCCACTTCTGGTTACTTCTTGTTTCATGGTAGTATCAATAATGGTCAGACTATCTATCAGCCAGCCATCTTGTTAGATACAGGTGCTTCCAAAAATTTTATGAGTGTGGAGACTGCTGACTTGCTATAACTCAAGTACCATCCGGGAATGCTTGTTAGGGGTGGAAATTGTCAAACGTTTTCCTCTTTCCAGCTGAAGAAGCCAGTTACTTTTGTAGTAGCAGGCCAGTCTTTTACCGCAAGGTTTTCTGTTTGCCCTACCCTTATGTATCCTATCATTTTGGGAGTGAGTTGGTGGAGAGATCATAATGTATCAACCTTACTAGAGAAAAATGAGCTACAGGTGGAACACTCCTCGGGTATAACTATTCATGTTCTGCTGTTGGATATGTCTGAATCTGAGCAATCATCACAGACCATACGTTTGTTTCCTGTCCCTGTCCCCATAAGTTTGGATTTACCAACATGTTTGCAACCCTGGTCCGCGGCATTTGACGCCACCAGAGGCAAGGTCCTTCTCAAGCACACTCAGTTTGACTTTAAGGTCACTGTTGATCTGATCAGAATTGCGTTTCCTATTTACCCTTTAACCTTGAAGGAAGATGCATGTTTGGAAGAGTGGACTTATGACATGTTGGCAAAAGGCTACATTTTTAAGAAGGCTTTGTTGATCTGCTCTCCGTTATTGTTTGTTCAGAAGTCTGATGGGTCCCTTTGTCCTTGTGTCAACTACAGGAATTTGAATAACATTACAATTCCAGATCCTTATCCTTTACCTCTTGAAGCACAGATCTCTAGATGTGTTGAGAAGGCCAAGGTATTCTCAAAACTTGATCTGTTGAATGCTTTCAATCAAATCAGGATTGCAGAAGGAATGGAATGGTTAACAGCATTCAGAACCAAGAAGGGTGTCTTCCAGTTCCATGTAATGCCTTTTGGATTGAAGAATGCCCCAGCTTGCTTTCAGCGGTTGATTGATTCAGTCCTGGGAGATCTCCTAGGTGTTTGTGCCATCACATATATGGATGTCATCTTGGTGAGTCTCCAGATGAGGAGTCCCATAAGGCCCACTTGTTGGCAGTTGTAGAGCGCATTCTCCAAGCAAACTTGATCATCAAAAGGAGTAAGTGTGAATTCTTTAAACGTAAGGTTACCTTTCTGGGTAATATTATCTTTGAGGATGGCCACACCATTGCCCCTGACAAGGAAGCTGCGGTTTGAGAGTATGCTACACCTGTGACAGTATCCCAACTTTGTAGTTTCCTGGGTACATGTACGTTCTTGAAGAAATTCACTCCCCACTTGTCTGAGGTGGCCGCTCCTTTATATTTGGCTAGTGGAAAGACAACTTTATTCTGGACGCCTGAGTGTGCAAGTGCCTTCTCAGCAGTCAAGGCTCTTTTGTTGTCCTCCCCAGTGTTAAGACATGTGGATCCTGAGCTTTCTTTCATTGTTTCCACCAATGCATCTAAATACGCTGTGGCTGGTGTGCTGTTGCAGACGGCTAGTGACAGGATTGAGAGACCTGTAGGGTATTTCTCCCAGAAGATGGAGGCTCGAGAACACAACTACATGATTTACGACAAGAAATTGTTGGCTGTAGTGGAATTGTCAAAGCATTGGCACCACCATCTCATGTTGGCACGTCATTCATTTGTAGTAAGAACTGACCACAAAGCTCATCTATATTATTGACAACCCAGGTTTTTGTCAGGTTGCCAATCCAGATGGCATAGTGATCTGACAAGATACAAGTTCCGCTGCAAGTTTATTAAGGGATCTGACAATCACTTGGCCAATGCTCTAAGCAGGAATCCCTCCCATCTCCCAGATGCTAGTATGGATGCCAAGTTTAACACACATACTATGATTCCAGACAAGGCTGTGATGCCTTTTGTATTGCCTCCACCAGCTACGTTGGCCACCATGTTCTTAGCTGAGGGTGCAGACCTGGACTTGTATTCCAAGGTTAAGTTTCTGCAACCTTTGTCCAAAGGTTATGATAGGCTATTGGAGCTAGCATGTGCAAACCCAGTAGGTCATCCTCAGGGTTATCATAAGATTGGTCCAGTCCTATATCATCAAGGTTGCTTGTGGGTCCCTGAAGGCACTATTTGGGATGAAATCATGGAGGCTAATCATACCTGTCCAACAGCTGGTCATTCAGGGAAAAACAAAACAGTGGAACTTATCCGCCGCCAGTTTTCCTGGAAAGGTTTGACTGTGCAGGTAGCTGCTTTTGTTTGAGATTGCCTGGTATGTGTTTGATCCAAGGCCAGTTGGAATAAGACTACTGGTTTACTGGTCCCACTTCAGCCTGCTGCGGGTCCTTGGACGTCTGTGTCAGTGGATTTCATTGGTGAGCTTCCCAATTCCAATGGGTTTAACGCAATCATGGTAGTAGTCGATTGTTTCACAAAGATGGCACACTTTGTATCTTGCTCAACCACAATTACTTCAGTGGAAACTGCTAGGTTATTTGTGAACAGAATCTTCTCTTTGCATGGCATTCCAATGGAGATTGTAAGTGACCGTGGTCCTCAATTTATTGCTCAGTTCTGGGAAGCTTTTACTGGAATCCTTGGTATCAAATTGTGCCACTCTACTGCTTTTCACCCCCAATCCAATGGACAAATGGAGATGGTAAACCAAAGTTTGAAGGTCTATCTACGCTGCTACACCAATGCGCAACAAGATGACTGGTGTGATAATTTACCCATGGCAGAATTCACATATAATAACACCCCGCACACGTCAACTCAAGTATCACCATTTTATTCCAATGTGGGTTACAATCCTTCTTCCAACATGGGTCCTTGTTTGGTTAGCAATGTGGAAGCTGCAACTGATCAAGCCACTGAATTGAAGCAGGTCCATCAGGAGCTCCAAGTTACTCTCGCTGCCGCCGTGACAACTTACAAGGAATACACAGATTGCAAGCGCCAGGAAGGTCCAACTTACAGGCCAGGTGATCTAGTCATGGTCAATGCTCGCAATATGAAACTTAAAGTTCCATGCCGTAAATTGGGTCCCAAGCAAGTTGGTCCTTTCAAGGTAGAACATCAGATTGGTCCCTCTGCCTATTGGCTGGATTTACCTCCTGCTTTCAAGATTTTCCACACCTTTCATGAATGTCTCCTTACTCCCTTCAAAGGAACAGAGACCCCCTCTTCCCAACCCATTCTTGTGGAAGGAGAACCTGAGTACAAGTTAAATTGTATTCTAGCTTCCCACAAGAATTGTTGCCGTTTGGAATATTTGGTATCTTGGAAAGGTTATCCTGATTCTGAAAACTCCTGAGTTCCCCACTACAATTGTTCAAATTCCTCTGATCTGATCCACAAATTCTAAAAGTGCAATCCCACTGCTATTGGACACCCTGAACTTATCCTTGCCGCAATGAAACTCCCACCTGCCCATAAGAATTTCTCTTTATCCTATCTCCCAGATGGTGGTATTGTGCCCAGGGCTAAAGCAGAGGGTAATGTCACGGTAAGTTCCATAATGCTGGGTATTGTCCGTCCAAGTAAGAAGGCACAGAAGGCCAGAAAACCTGTATCAAAATTGACCGAGTTAACGGATTTAAACCAAACAGTTGATCAAAAATGGGTCATGGCTGCTCCAGTATGTCAGCTGAAACCAGCTCCCCCTTGTAAACTGATGTTGATAAATTGACGTAATATGAGGGTCACCCAATATAAGCTCATTAATCAGCATGATTGTCAGAAACTGGTCATGTAAGGGTTCTTTGCAACCTGGACTAGATACTTACTTGAAGATGCCAAAGAAATAGGAGATCAAGACTCAGGTGGTATTGCCTAGTCAATTTTTCTGATATATATTGAATAATTTTCCCTGTTTCAACTCTAAGAGTTGAGTCCTTCTAAATTTACTCAATAAAAATCAATTATCCCAAGTTCTAATTTTAAATTTTAAAAATGCATCCTGTGCTTGGGTTATTGCAGTATATCCCGTACAATCTGATTCTGAACAAAATCATTTCAGGAAGATGGGGGCCAGCATCTAGAACTTTGTTGTCGGCGCCGCAAAATGTTAATTCCATGCCAGCCAATTTTGTAGCTCCTCCCCCCATTCTAGAAAATGAAAATTGTGTCACTTCTCAATGCCCAGAATTCTACGCTGAAGATACATTGATGCTTTCCCAGGTCATTTATCTTGGTTTACTCTGGTTAGGATTGATTGTTCTACTTAATCCTGGAGTTTCAATTGGAAATTTCACAAAAAGATATTTAAAGTTGCGTTGGTGGTTAATCATCAATTCTATGTGGATTTGGGTGGTAATTTCCCATCATTTAGAAACGGCTTCATATTATCCAGTGATTTCTGTCACACCTGTCACCAACAACTGGTTTTCTGACATAACCTTTTATTTTTAGATGAACCACAAAAGCAAAAGACAAAGTTTAATCACTATCAATAGAATAGGATTGATTTTAGTCAGCTGATGCCAAGAAACTCTAAAATGTGGTCTCAGACATAATCTAAGTACCTTCAAAAAATGATCTGGAAAGAGCCCAAGGGCCAGAGAGAATGTTATAAAAAGAGAATACTTATATTGTTCTCTGTTATGATAGTGTTGTAACTGTGCTGTTTTAGCAGAGTTACAAGGGGAAAATATTTAGAAGCTAGATAATAATCTTTATTGTGAGATAGTGATTATATAGTTCATGTGAATCAAGGATAACAGGAGCATGATTGGTGATCACACAGCTGGATGAAAGAAGGGGGTGGCTTGATCCTGGTAATGAGTCAAGAACCAAAATGAGGTATCCACCAGGAAGGATCATAATCTGTTCATGTTGTTGGATTTGGTAATT
This sequence comes from Entomophthora muscae, assembly GCA_014839935.2. Lineage (NCBI taxonomy): Eukaryota > Fungi > Entomophthoromycota > Entomophthoromycetes > Entomophthorales > Entomophthoraceae > Entomophthora > Entomophthora muscae. Next base: position 138,409 of record QTSX02000175.1, on the reverse strand, counting down.
TGAGTTGACTTCCTAGTCTGGCTTCAAGTGACTGGGTAATCAGATTGCAGGTCACAAACCCGCTTGGCTGAAACCTTGCTGGCAGGTCAAGCCTGCGGTTTTGACAATAGGGGTTTAAAGGTCTAAGTTTTTAACATAAATTATTATTTCAAATATTTTATTTTGATTTGAAATCTGTGATCTCTCAACCCTACATGGCAATCATCTTGATCTATTCAGTTTAATAAAGAATGTCTATTGAAAAACTTAAGAGATTTGATTTGGGAGCTCTTAGGCCCTGAGAAATATTTTCACTTCAAGTTTAGTAGTTGAATTAGATTGTGGGCAAAAGTGTGGATTCCTAATTTAGTTTGATTGTATTAGTTTTGTTTAATAAAATTTAAAAAATTGTGTTAATTATCCTTATTAGTATTTTTATTCTTGTTTTGCTTTTAATGTGATTTTTACTAAATCAGGATCCCAGGTGAAGATCTCTTGCACCAATTTTGGTTTTGATATAATTATATAAGTTTTGATTTCTTATTCTAAGTTAGCCCTGATACAAACTATCAGGTGTTGTAATGGCTTATAGCACTTGCTAAAATATACTGTCCTAAACACTGTCTGTCAGGATTTCTGGATATTGACTAATTAACAGATTCACCAAATAATGCGGGCCAGCAGTTAATCACTCTTAGAAATGGTTTCAACAAATTAATGTGGGCCACAGGTTTGTGGAATCAATGGATTCAAATGATCAAATCATATCCTGGCAATTGCAAAATCCCTATTCCTAACTAATAGTGAAATATGCAGATATTGTGCAATTAATTAGTCCACCTCAACAACCACCTCAAACATGCTTCCCATATATAATTACTATTCTAAACTTTAATTAAATTCTAGAACAAGGGCCATCATAAGAGCCATCATCTGAAACACTTCTAGAAGAGCCCAAAATAGACTGGGCCGGCAGGCCAAACACTCTAAGATAAAAGGCTGTGAGCCTATTGTATTAGAGCAGCTCTGATTAAGTGAAGAATCATCTCCACCAACTATTAGCCAGCCAGGCTAGCTAGCCACCTGGAACGTGGTCCAGGTTCACAGCTACTCCGCTCATATTGAGGGATAGTTGCACAGCTTCAGAAAGGATACTGAGCTGTGGAAGTTGTCAAACAAGCTTCTGTCACAAACCGCACACACTCAAGGTTGGGCTGGAGCTAACTCAGATAAACGCGGGCAGCCAGGCCAGCCTCAATATCAGTCTTCTAATAAAGAGTTGATATTTCAAACCCTTTTCCTAGTTCAATTCTAATTAAGTGGAGATCAAAAGATTATACTGTCGCCATACAGTATTAAACCCTATAGTAAAATATAGAGACAACATCTTATGAACCTATATCCAGAAGTAGGAAGAACTGTCCCAAATTCTTCGGGCCTTGCACCCTGTCAGACTTGCTACTTCTGATGACAACAAAATATTCTGGGCCAAAGGTTACGCCAAAGTCACAGGTTCTCTGTACTTCCTAATGTTAGAAGACTTAGGATATTATCTGGCTGATGATAAAATACCATGGTCTGCAATTTTCTGACACTGTCTGACCAAATTTATCTTTTTAAAATACTGTATCAATTTTGGGACTACTTGACAAATAAGATGATGATTGACTTCCAGTTAGAACAACTATTATTAGCTTATACTTTGTAACTATTCTGAATCAGCCTGGAGAGAATCTTTCAAGCAAATAGATTTCTTGATAAACACTTTTTTGTTTTTTATTTGTACTACCGGTCACACAGTTCCTGTCTTTTGAGTCTTATAGAGACCTTTATACTTCAGAGCTGTTTGAGGCAGTATATTTGTATAAGTTTTCTTTAGGTGGACTGCATCTAGGTGACAGATCTTTTGTCTTTGGAACCTATGAAGTATTATGATAGTTCTTTGTAGCATTTGAACTAGATGAACTGATAGCTGATTTTATTTTGTTTCCTGATGCTAATAAGAGGTTGTTGTGAGAATCTGGGATAACCCTTATATGAAAAGAGTGTTAGAGTTGGCCAACAATATAATTTTTTCCTGGTAGACTGCATGTTCTTTGGGGATAAAAAACCCATAGTGTAAGATATTGAACTAATAAAGGTACTTACCCTGATGCTCTTGTGAATGTCTTTTGTGATGTGTACATGGTTGGCTGGAAATCTTTATCAAAAAGAAGGTAGGATGGAGAAGCCTATCTGTGCTACCAATATTTTAAGTTTGCTGTTTAAGCAGAGTTACAGAAAAAGAAAAAAATTGATTAGACTATAATGTCTTTATTTAGAATTGAAGTATTAAATAGCTTGTGATGTGGCTGCAGAGGAAAACTTGTCCTCCTTGTTGAGGCACTATTCTTGAAGAAAATTAGATGTACACCATATTTGAAAATTATTAGCTGAGAGGCCTTAATTAGCAAACTTGACTTAATATTTCTTTTGATTTTTGTTTTATTAGCTGCCCTGGGTGAACCTTAAGGATGTCAGACTACTGGTGGACAAGGACAGTGGGAATCAGATCCACCCCCTGAGTTACAGCACTATGTGAAGGTTTCTCCCAGCCAGCAATTATGTTGAGGCCTCAATGCACTTGTCTCTTGGGACTTCATCATATGTGAATTGTCCTTGCCTCTAACAGCAACACTGCCTTTCAACTTTTTTGATCAATTTAGTAAGATAACACTAACTTTCAGAAAACCAGCCCTGTTCTGCCAGCTCACTAGTGTTTGGGAACTGGTGGGTTGCGGACTGGGTGGGCAGAGCTCACCAAAGGATTGGTGCTAACTTAATGAGGTAGGACATGAACTTGCCCACACATGACCACAGGCTGGCAGCAGGAACAATAATATCTATTACTCCTGTGAGAGTAATATATATAATATTAAATAGCTTTTTGGTATGGTCCAGGGAAAGCTCAGCAGCAGATGCGGGCATTGGTTTGGGGATGGCAGGCAATTCCATGTCTAATTGATAGGCAGGGAGAAAATTGTATTTATATCTTAACAGGCAGGGCTCAGTAACATGCCAAGGACCTTTCTGGTTGTATCTGGTTAACCTTTTAGTTTAGGCCAAGGATCCTAAGCTAATATGCTGTCTGAGGTGTAATCCTTGTACTCGGGCTTCAAGGGGTATTCCATAAAATGGACATGACCAAATGGAGCACCTGGCAGACGATATGTAGCTGGTGGGTTGACAGGAGGATCAGATGATTTTTGAGTTAACTGGCAGATGACAAGGATAAAATACGGCAACAATTGGGGAACCCAATATCTCATAACCTTTATTTAAAAATGAAAATGGGGATTGATCTTGGCCTGGCAGGTATTTATACCACACTGCCAGGATTCACTACCTGGTCAGGTTTTCTGGGCTTGGGCAGGTTGGTATTGGGTGTCTCAGATGGCAGTGTGGCGCTCGGCACTGGCGGTTTGCCACTGGCTGCTTTGGGGTGAGAAGACTTTGAATCCTTCTGTTTGTCAATTTGGGTATTGGGTGCATCTTTGGGTTCAATGTCACTTCCTGAGCTTTGGAGGAGTTTGGAACAACTCTCATTGGGGAATTTGTGCATTTCACCAAGCAAACTGCCGGTATCAAGTATTGGTGCTTTGGGGAAACTCCCAGCATCTTGCACTGGCAGTTTGCTCGTGAAACCCTGCAGTGTGGTTAAGGATTTGGGTCCAGGTGGGTTGACAACAACTTTATTGATTGGTTATGGGCTGTCAGATTCCCAGTCTATGGAACTGGCGGTCTGCAAAGGGGTTTGTTCAGGGTTTGACCCTGGTTCCATACTTCAGAATTTAGGTATGTCCAAATTGACATTCCTGACACTAACACTTATCTATCATACAAGCAAAAAAGTGGCTCAAAGAGACCAACCCCCAGGAAAAGTTAATTCCTGTTTTCTGTGACATTTGACAGTCAATTCATGTGTCATCTTAATAGGAAATCCAGCAGTATACCCCATCTTTTTCACTGTTCATTGCTTTAGTTTGGTATCAACCAAACAATTACAGTAGAGGGCCCCAAGAAGGTGACAGTTCATAATCACCTCCACTGACTTAATATTTATTGACTAGATATTTGGTGAATTGAATAATGTTACAAGTCTTGTTGTTTGAGATGAGGACTTCCCAAGAAGTGGACCCTGCTGATTTGACAGTTCAAGTATGATTTAAACCCTTAAGTAGGTTAAGATTGTCTAGTTTTATTATGCAGAATTAACTATTTTAAGGTACTCTGTTTTATTCCTATGCTTTTAATAATCAATTTCAGAAGATAGCATGTGATATGTTAACTTTACATATTCATTTAGTGAAGAAATGCTTTCAGAAACAAAATTATAATTTTATGATACTGTTGAAACAACGAGGTTGACCCTCGGCAAAGTTTCGCACAAGAGACCCCGTGCCACTCAATCTGACTTTCCCACTACTTGAAGCCAAATGTAGAAGTCAACTTGAGTTCTCAAACAAGGGAACAAAAACTGGTGACGATCTCAACTCAGTGGGCAGCTCAATTTGGCGCTTGACTTATTATAAGGATCAAGCCACCCCCTGCCCAATCTAATTGATTGATTGTCCCAATCTTATTCCTCCTTAAATAATTCCTCAAACTATAAGCCATACGTTTCAATAAAGATAATTATCTAGTTTCCAGATATTTTCCCGTTGTAACTTTGCTAATACAGCACAGTTACGACAATACAACCCCTTTCAGTCACCAAGAAAATAAGACCAATAAAAATAGCATATATATTAACTTTACTGATGTTTTGTTGTAAAGGCTATACATAGGCTGATAGGCTTCATATATCCAGCTAAATTGAGACAATACCTTTCAAGCTCTAGGGGTTAACATAACAGGGTACACATCTATCTTATCCAGTATTTTCTCAAAATAGTTTATTTATCTATTTACCTGTGCTTGAATTAAACACTACTTAATAATATTAGGCAATCAAAAATGACATTGAGCTTAAAAATTTGAAATTAAAACTAGAAATACTTAATGAATATTGACAGTCAAAAATGGATTTAGTCAAATCATTTGATAAAGAAGCCTTACAACATAGGTTTAATGAAGTATTGATGGCAAAAGTCATAAATTTTAACTATTTCGATTGGGTAGTAAATATGTTTTTTGGGCCTACAAATCCTAAATAATTTTCTTTTGGATATGCTGACTAAATTTTCTTTCTTGGTAAAAAATAATCTTGTAAAATGTCAAAAATGACCTTTACTATGTTATGAGTAGAGCAAAATTAGTACCTGCAAATTGAGACCATGACACCTGGAATTAAGTTAATGAACTAAGCAGGTAAAAAGACTCTTACCAAGCCTACCACATGAAGAAAATTATAAAAACTGAATACCTTTATGTTAGACCAAGGCAAACTGGCATTGAGCAAGAAGTAATAAAAGAAAAATAGTATCAAGGAAGACATTTACATGAGCTATACCCTGGAGCGACGGCGGTCAGAGCTAAGATCACGCGAACTTCTGCGGCGGGGGCTACGTTCACGAGAGCGACGACGATCGCTAGGATTGTCCCGAGAGTAATAGTCATGTGATGATCTGTGGTATCGGCCATACCTACTTCCTTCATGGGGGGAACCATCTTCACGACGCCCACGTGAAGGCTCGCTGGGGATTTTATCTGCTTTTTTCTTTTTGTTTAATAAATCAACATACAAAGCCTACCTTCATTTCCTCAAGAGCATTTCTAATTCTCGCGTACCCGGTATGCATTTTCCCTGTAATGTGGGCCTCGAGTCGCTTTTGTTCATCTCCAGGAACAAGCAAAGCGCCACAGATGGAGCACACTTCCATGTGTTTAGAGCCATCATCAGTAGCGGTAGGCACTCCCTAGACAGGTTAGATGGCGAAGGAAAATAGCTTACGTTTTTAAGCTTTTCAAGTTCAGATTGTAAAAGCTCAATTTGATTAGTATAGATCTTGGCTTCTGTGATTCTTCCTTCCTCGCCAGCAGACTCGGCCTGTAACAATAAGAGCAAGAAGATATAACCACTTACCAAAGCTAAGAGACTCTTGATTTTTTCATCAATGATAACTGATTTTTCTTCCGCTTCCGCCTTTTTGGAATGGAGGGCATCTTCAGGAAAGGCTGCATCAAGCTTTTCCTGAGCTCTTCTCATCTTACGCTCCAAATCATTGATCAATAGTCGAAGAGTACTTGCGAAGCTGTCTTCATACGGGTAGCGGTTTTTCGCTTTACTCTCTTGATAGCTAGAAGGTCAGTTATAGTCACAAACACACCCCTTACTCCTTTTTAAGTCGATCGTCATGGACCTTACGACAGGGACCTAAAGTTTAAAGCTCGAACAGATCAAAAGTTACCTAAATCTGCCTTTGTGTTGACAAATAAGTCGTTGGGGCAGAAATCAACAAGATAATCTTTACAAACCTATCAGATAGTTAAAGTAGGATCGCCTTTTAAACCTTACGTCATCATCGGTAAAGGACTTCCTTGAAGATTGTTCATAAGGATTCATAAGTTCTTCGAGAAGACTGCGAGCATAATCCATCGCTGAAAACTTACTTTCTTTTAATAATAAAAATTCTCATTTAGCCTTTTAATTTTAAGGTGGAAAAAAGTATAAGAAGGGGTTAAAATAGTACTTCAAACAAAGGCAACAAAAAAACACTTTAACTGTTAATAGCCAAGTTTCGATTAAAATGAAACTGACTTTAAAATCCATTAGGTACATACTAATATCAATGTAGGAATGGTCACTTACAGGGTTAATATTTATATTGGAGTGGTTCTTTGAAGATATCTGGGGCTCCTTGGTCAAAGAAGTAGTTTAGACGTTCAAGTGCTTGGCTCAATGTTAGATCCTCGATTCTTCATTTTATGAGGTAATCTAGACAGAATATTCTCGAAATCAGCCGAAGCTTTATAACAGCAGGCTTACTAACGTAGGTAATCCAGAAACGATGTTAGATATCCCGGTTCTTTTACAAGCTTCTGAATCAACTCTTTTTGACTTAAAATTAATAGCAGCTTTCGGGATGTAAACTAGTCCTGTTGGCTTTGCTTGCTTGTATAGATTTTTGTCTGCTCCTATGTAAAGCAGGGGCTCTTATTTTTAGGAATTGATCCATGATGAATTTAATTTAGAATTTATATAATTTATTGAGAGCAGGACCTTTGTGATCAGCTTGAAGGGCTGAAAAGGTCGGTTTTTTAATCCAATGAATAATTCAACTAAAATTTAGATTAAAAGTTTATGACCTCCCAACTAGGGCTGCTTCGGCCAAGCCCCAGGCAGCCGCGGCCAGTTTCTGGCTCCTAGCACCGATTCAAAGATATATTTCAATATGCTTAAATATATTATATTTACGTTCTAGCTGAAGCGGCCATGAGCCGAAAGCTAGCCGGGGCTGAGCCGAAGCATCCCTACTCCCAACCTTAAAAATTTGCTAGCAAGCAACTCGGTGAAGTTGACTACCTGAAGTTTGCAAAAAGCTTTTTAAATTCATTGACCTCCTATGCGTAAACAATGTTGGCTATTTTTTGTACAATCCATAGATGTGAAGCTGAAAATGAAATTAAAAATGTTATGCTGTACAGTAGTTTTAAAAGCTATGGCGCCAACCGAAAATACATCAGATTTAAACAAAATGAACTCAGATTTAATCGAATTCCAACTATCAGTGAAAAATATACACTCTGTTAACAGGGATTTTGGGTGTTAATAGACAAAATGGATCAACACAGCAACAAAGTGCTCACACTCCAAACAAAAATATTCAGAATACAAACCGAAATACACAGATTCACAAATAAAATGATTTGAGTTTACCTTTGGTGTACATTTTTTACTACATAAATTGATGACAAAATACACTCAGGTGTGGTGAGTCAAAACTCAATCCAAAAACAAAGCACTATAGCAACTCAACCAGTAAACAAAACAAGCGTGGTGTGGCGGGCGGGATGCCAAAAGAACAAAGCTGAGCTACACCCGCTTTGCCCTTTTACGGCATCCCACCTGGGTACGCGTCCAGGTATCCTAGCTGAATTTTTTTGTTTTTTAGATTAGCTAACTTTTAAATCTTTATCTTATACTATATCTGGTAAAAGAAAAGGTGTTTCAGGTAGGCTGCCAAAAGAGCAAAGCTGTGCTATGCTCAGCTTCACTCTTTTACGGCAGCCTGCTGGTTTGTGTTTCCAGTTATAGCTGGCAAAAACTATTATCAAAGAGAGGTGTGAAGTTATATTTTTTGGATTTTAAATTTTGAATTTTTTTGGCTTTTTAATGATCTTTATCATAAATCTTTTGAGTGAACCCCAGGGGTGATGTCAGCCTGCTATAATGCATTCCTGGTCTCATACCTAGTAAAAACATGTTTAAAGATGCAGCCTCCTTGTGGTTTGTTGGTAAAATTATATAGATTTGTTAATGAAAAATATCAGAAACCTAATGAGTATATAGTTGAGCGGTGAGCAGGCTACCAAAAGAAAAAAGCTATGCTAACTCAGCTCTATTATTCACAGCTTCACACTGTTATCTTTTTCTTTTTCCCTAGCAGAAATACCTTTTTGGTAGTTCAGTATGTCTTTTTTAAATTTATTTACTATTCTGGTTGTTAAAAGATGATTTAATGATAACTAAAGTATTTTTTTAATATAAAATTGATAGCTTTATTATAATTGCTACTTTTCATTAGAGAAGTATGGGTGTATGCTTTGTAAATACTCTTTTATACTATTATCAAGGCTTTATTAGAGGTTTGTACCTTTTATTATGCATTATATTTTGACATTTAAGAGACTGGAGATTAATTAAAGTACTTTTAAGAGCTGTTGAGATACACAGACAAACCCAAGCATAGAACACCAAGTTTTCTCACATAAAAAATCAACAATTTATACATGTTAAAAATAAAATTAGCCCACTTAAGATTTGTTTTGTGCATAAATTTCTGTGTGCTCAGCACTTGGTTTTGGTTGTCTATCTCAACAGCTGAGAAAAAGTACTGAATTTTTATCCACATTGTGAAACTGCAGCCCTTTTAAATTCTTTATTTTCAGTATATATTTTGAACTCCAATGGACATTAAAATACCCATATTAATAAAGATCAAGTACATGGTATAAAAAGCTCTTTTTTTCCTGAACAATTATTTTGTAGTTTATAGGCTTAATATATTCTTTTTATAGTACACCTTTTTACTAAGATACAGTCTTTAGTTGTTGGTGACTGCATATTTTATTTATTAACATACTGATATCAATTTCTTTTTACATATATGTAATTCTATGTGGTACTCTGATTTTTGATATCATTATTTCCTATTTTTGATAAGATACTGTTTAATTTTGTAGATCTTTTTAGTAATCTAATGTGTTGTTATTTCATCTTCATAGCATTTGATTTGATTGCATTTTATTTTTGTGTGTTCAGTACCCTCTGGTAAGTTATTGTTTTTGATTTTAGCAGAAAACATCATAAAATGAAGCCATTGTAGTATGGTCTAAAAATTGATTATTTATGAATTTCTAATATATTTTTGTTATCTCAGAAACTTAATTAATTATGGTGGTTGTTTTTAAAAAAGGAACCCTCTAATTTTATGAGCAGATGAAAGTTAAAAGATCTATAGTAGCTACTATATATGATATTTAAAGTAGTTTATGTGGTGCTAAAGTTTTGCATATGGGGGTGAAATAGAAATTATTATAAATGTTCTATTTGGGTGAAAAAGATTTTAAGTAGAGTCAGGACACTCTTGATTTTTTTATAATAAGACAAAACATGACTATAACACCTAAAATATGAAGATTAATTAGAAGTTTTTTAAGCAAATTATATTTTCTTGGTAGAGAACTTAAAACTAAGTAACTTTGAAATATGCATTTTAGTATTTATTAATCATATAAAAATAAAATAAAAACTTAAATACAAAGATACAGCTAATGAAAGTTTAAAACAAATAAAGTCAAATGAGACCTTAATAGTAAAAAGTTGAATTTGGGTAAAAAAAGAGCTAGTTGGATCAAAAAAACTAATTTAGACAAACAGTTTTTTTAGTAAAATATCTGTTTAATCTAAAAAAATTACCCACCCCAGGATCTGCTGTAGGAAGAAATCTGGAGCTTGAAATTAAGGTTAGTAGTTTGGAAAAGATGACTTACCTAATCCATGATCTGCTGCAGGGGGAAATTTTGTGCGTTTTTATAAAAAGGTTAGTAAGTTAGTAAAAAGCTTACCCAGCCCAAGATTTGCTGCAGTGAAAACTGGGCATTTTTAAAAAAATGCTATTAATTAGCAAATTCACTTACCAAACCAAGATCTGCTTCAGGGCAAAAATCTGGGTTTTCTTAATCCAGGTTAGTAAATTTGGTGAAAATAACTTACCCACCCCAAGATCTGCTGTAAACTAAGTCAACCTAAAAGAGAGGAAGGTTAGTAGTTTGAGTGAAATGGTTACCTGAAATGAAGCTTGGCTAAAAAATATTAGTTAATCAAAACAATACTTACCAACCCAAGATCTACTTCAGGGCAAAAATCTGGTTTTTTAATCTAGGCTAGTTAATTTAGGTAAAGAAGCTTACCTAAACTTAATCTTCTTTGGGGTGGAGGTCCTTTTAAAAAGAAAGGAGGTTAGTAAATTGGGTGAAATGCTTACTTGAATTCAGCTTTGATTTCAATCTCCAACTGATTAGTTTTTTTAACAAACTTATTACCTTTTTAAATACCTTTTTAAATTAATGTTAGCTTTGAACTTTTAAAAACATTCTTACCTTTAAAATCCCTGATCTACTATGCTTAAAACAGTTAATATTATATATATATTTTGAAGCTTACCTTTATTTTGAAGTAAATTTACAGTGTTAAAATTGAAAAGTTAGTACTGTGTTTAGTGATGGCTTACCTTGGCTTAGTAAATCTAATCTTATCTGTTTGGTGGAGAAATAGATTGGATTGACCAATAATAGTTGATGAAAGCATTCTAAGCTCCAATCATTATTAGTAAAGTTTTATATCATTTTTGACTCTCTTACCTTTTAGGCAAACATGACTAAATTAAGTCCAGTTAATATATATTTACTTTTATTAACACTGCCACAGGAAGGGATGCTGTGAGACACTTCAAAGTGTCCAACAACCCCTTTGAGTGGCAGCATTATCCATTAAACCAAACTATTTTATAGGCTTTTTGTATTTGTTGTCAAGTTTTTGTTGGACTTAAAAGAAGGTAAGTTCTTCCAAGCAAAACATATGTAATTAATTTCTCCTACGACTCAAGCGGTTATATATGATCACTCAATTGTTGTGTGAAATGAAATTTAAACATGAATGATACCTAGCTATCTAAAATAAGAAACATGATCTGAAGCATAAAATATAAAAATATTGTGCTGAACGTTTAAATATGGTGTAAAATATGAGAAAATGAGTGAAAATTAATTTAGTGATTCTAAAATGGGCAATGTAAAAGCAAAAACAACTAATTAAGAAATAAAAAATCTATAAACAGTGTCAGGGAACCAACCCTGAGCTGCCTGCTTGCTAGCGTCTGGGAACTAGAGGATTGCGGGCTGGGCAGACAAGGCCCATCAGAGGATTGGTGCCAACTCAATGAGGTAGGTCGGTGATTTGCTCACCCAGGACCACAAGCTGGCGGTTGGGATGATAGTATCTATTATCCCAGTGAGGGCAATATAAACTATCCCAAATAGCTTGTTGGTATGGTCCAGGGAAAGCTCAGCGGCAGATGTGGGCATTAGGTTGGGGGTGACAGGCAGTTCCATGTCTAATTGATAGGCAGGGAGGAAATTGTATTTATCTCTGAACAGGCAGGGCTTGGTAACATGTCAAGGGTCCTTCCTGTTGTATCTGGTTAACACTTTACTGTAAATTCAGAACCTAAACGTAAAAATGTGGGATTTTCAAATCCTTGGTCCAAATTTCAAATCACATTTGTGGGCAACTCAGATGAGTAAAAAATAAAATATTTAATAAAATCAACCATTTAATTTGACTTTTTTGATTTATTTAAATTGGCAAATTTTGAATCTCTTGAGCAGATAACTCAACTAACAAAAGACAAAACTCAGCAAACATATGTGGGATACATGAATCAGAAACGCGGGATTCTTATGTACAATTTGAGATTTCCTGTATGTCAAACAAATCATAGACATCATGTAAAAATTAACAAATCTGAAATTGTGGGATTGTCAAATCCAAGAACCAAATTTCAAATCAAAAATGAGGTTAATTTAAAATAAATATAGTTTATTGGCATCTCAAACAGGAAGTCAGAGGATCTAGAGTGGATTTGTGCTGATTCTTTTAGGAATCACAAGCATTCTCAAAAATCACCCTATTCCATTTTAGGACGGCTAAAATTTAGATCATAATATTCACAAAATTAACATATATAACAATAAAACTGACTAAAATATACATTTCTCTTCCTGAGTTTAAAATTATAATGAAATTTTTATTATGTCTTCTTCCAACACCAACCAAGTCAACGAGCTGTTCCCTGGCCTTGACAAAATCATGCAGGGCTACACTGGGTCTTCTAATAGTGAAGCCTCCCTCTATGGCCACTCCCAACCCGCAGGCCCCTCCAGAAGCACTACCCAGGAGTGTGTTCTTTCTCCTGCGTCCTCAAGAATGGCCCTGTTTGCCCATCACGCACAGGCAGCTGCTAACCCAAATCATACAGCAACACTAGCATCCAGAATTGACCAAGTGAGTCATGGGACCACCAATGGAAGCCAGAATCCAGAAACAGCCAATCAGATGGCACTGTCTGGTTCTCAAGGCAGACACACCTCACCTCCAGCCAATCAGCCTGCAAGGTGCAGAAGAAAATTAATCACTCCAGAGATTGTTCTTGAAATGGTCAAAAAGTGAGAGATGCTTATGTCCCTTGGGGAAACTGCGGCCGCAATGGGTTTTGCAAAGTCCACTGTGGCTGCAACCCTGCAAGCCCACACCAACTGTGGCCCCCTAACAAGAAGACCTCAACTGGTGCCTGTACTTTGACCAAAGGTGACACAGCCCATCCCCTTATGATAGCCATTATGGAACATGACCTGCGGATGCCCCTGGTCCAGGTACGTCTCCAGCTGGAACTCCACGGCATCTTCACCAACAAAAGAAAGGTGAATTTGTGGATGCACAGAGTTATGGCTGCCATCAGAATCCTATCCAATCAGGTTCTTGGTGGCCCCAGTTTGGTGGATACCAACCCCTACAATCATTAATTTTATCAAAGGGAGGGCAATGAGGGCCCGTAATGACGTCATATTCCTATCATACACTAAGATTTCTGCAAGTATCCAAGACTATGGAGAGAAGCGTATCCAGTCTGATGTGTACAAGCGCGGCCCAATCTTGTATCATTTCATTGGGGTTTTATTAGCAGTTTCCCCATTGGGCATCAATTATTACTCAGCAATATCAAACACTGCAGATGGGTATGTCTACCAGATGGAGCTCAAGGCCACGCTGGAGGAGTGGGCCATACAAAACGCTGTGCACACAGTTGTACTGAGTGCTGAGATGGAGCAGCGGGAATGGGCAACCCAAGAAATCAGGGCTGCGGGGCATACCTGTTGGTCTTACTCCATTAACCACGCCAACATGCAGCTTGCAGATGTATGTCTCTACAATTTTGGTTCTGCCCTCAGGCGCTTAAAGCCTGCCACCTACAACAAACTATGCACCCAAATTGATAAGAGGTATGAGCTTTTCCCTTCTGTGTCTGTCCAGGACTTATTTGACCTCATCATCTTCTATGCAAGTGATAGTGATAAGTCCAGAAAGTACTCTTGCCTTCCCCCTTGCCCATCTATCTTTTTTGTCAAGCCTGCATACATGACAGAAGAAGAATTTGAGCAATTGAAGCAAACCGCTCTTGCTGCCCCTTCCCAGTCAACAAACCCTGCCTCCCAACCCCCCATCAAGATCAAGCCACCCACCTTCCAACCCTGACTCCCAAGCCACTACCAATCCCCCCACTATCTCTGATGTTGCCCCTTTCACAGGCGCAGATGAAGGTGATGTTCATTCCGTCCATTCCCTCTCTTTCTCATCCTTTGATCAGTAAATAAGTATTTTCTTTGTGACAACTTATTAAAATTGATATCTCTCTTTCAATTCATAATTAATAATATTTTATTTTTACATTATCAAAATTTCCCATAATTAATACAATGTTGTTGTGACGGATCTAGGAAATTCATGCTTGCTTTTTCATTATCCCGGTCTGACTCTTTTACGGTTTGACGGGGAATCCTTTAGGTAAGCTTTGGTGAGCTTGGATTCCAGGCAAGCAATCTTGGCGTTAAACTTGTTGCCATCTGGTGATCACTTCCACATTTTTTGCTTCCCATAGTCTTAGCTGCAGACCATCTCTTTCATTCCATGGTAGTCTTATTTCAACCAAAAGCCAAAAAAACAAAGCATAAAAAGATTGAGGAGAAAGCAACCATTGTCACAATAAGCATCATTTTTTATTAATTATTATCATGTTTCCATTATATACCAATCAGGGTGCATTTGGCTGAAAACCCCTCCGGTTCCAGAATCACCCTGGATTCCTATCACATGGTTTATGACATAACAGCGTCATCCAATCCAGATCTTTACCAAAAAGATCTTCACACTCTTAACCTATAAGAATGTGCCCTAATACATTCCAGAATTGCCTGATCCTTTCCGTGGAAATGTATTGCTTTGGCTTGTAGCATTCCAGACTTCTGGCGCCAAAACCCTGTGGAATATATGTATTCCTGATCCAAACTATCCTTTTTCCAACTGGGAACCAGCTGATCAATCCTGAATGCATAGACGCCATTGTCTACATTTAGTTATTTTTGCATTTAATGGTTTTTTGCCTTAAAGCCCATTAAACTGCTTTAAAACTCAAACCAGGCGCCACCGCGGCGCCCAGCAATTTCCCCAGGCGGTGCCCTAGCGCCTCAGCGCCTGAGAAAATCTGATAGTGGCGCCTTGGTGCTTTGCAAATCCATTAGGAAGTGTGGTGGCGTTTTTAACCCAATGAATTTGCCAACACGGTGCTTTTAAGCCCCAATTTGGGGGTTTACTTTTAGCTAACCTTAACCAAACTTCTTGACACAGTCAAGGCAATTAAATAATATAATTAAATCCCCATTAATTATATTCCAAGCATATATTAATTAACCTTCTCATTTAACTAATCTGTTTGAAGACAACAAGTCTTTACTTGACACAGTCAAGTCCATTTTGGCCCTATGATTAAATCCCCATTAATCATATTCCAGGGTATATATATTAATTAATCTTCCCAGTTAATCAATCAGTTTAAGACACCTAGTCTTTACTTGACACAGTCAAGTCCATTTCAGCCCTATGATTAAATCCCCATCAATCATATTTCAGGGTATCAATTAACCTCCATGGTTAATTAGACGGTTTGAGACACCTAGTCTCATAATCTGAATCGTTCAGATTATTACTTACAGCCCTCAATTAGTACAGCCTAATTGATTCCTGGGTATCATTGCTATGCTGGAAAGTCTCTCCAAGGCCAATCCTATTGTTTTGAATTTCAACCTATGAAATTCATCACAATTAAACCTCTTTGTGAAACCACAGTCCAATGTGACTGTAGTATGGTCACAGTTGTACATTTTACAAATAGCTTAAAATTATTAGCATACATATTTTTCATCATTATTAATAAATTAAAGACAATAAACGTAAATATTGCATTAGAATATAGCAATTAGACATCAACTCTTGATATTTAAAAATTATGTGCATAACTCAATGCATTTTGATTAATAAAATTCATTGTAAACTTGGCCTTTTTCATTGTAATTTATTTAAATGGACTGTGTTTATATTAGAGTGCCATTAACGCTTAGTACAAATATTGATACATAGTGCATTTTACAGCCTGTATATTTACCTATTGGTAATAATTCTATAAACTTTTTAGTTGGATTTTGAGAGGTAATAATAATGCAATGTGTTAATAAACTACTGTTCATTGTCATTAATTGGCTTATTTTCTTTGCTGTGGCAACTGTGCATTTTCTGATATTTATACACTAGTATCCAATTGGTTGGTTTCACATCCAATTACCTGTGCAATTTGATGTGAAACCAACCAATTGGATACTAGTGCGGAAATATCAGAAAATGCACAATTGCCACAGCAAAGAAAATAAGCCAATTAATGACAATGAACAGTAGTTTATTAACACATTGCATTATTATTACCTCTCAAAATCCAACTAAAAAGTTTATAGAATTATTACCAATAGGTAAATATACAGGCTGTAAAATGCACTATGTATCAATATTTGTACTAAGCGTTAATGGCACTCTAATATAAACACAGTCCATTTAAATAAATTACAATGAAAAAGGCCAAGTTTACAATGAATTTTATTAATCAAAATGCATTGAGTTATGCACATAATTTCTAAATACCAAGATTTGATGTCTAATTGCTATATTATAATGCAATATTTACGTTCATTGTCTTTAATTTATTAACAATGATGTAAAATATTTGCATGTTGAAGGTTGTACTATAAAAACCAGTTTTTATGGAATTCAAACATAATGTCAAATATTTACAGCCTTATCAACAAATTAGAGTCAGCCCCCCAAAATGTTGTTGATCTTGAATACAACATCAGGGAAATTGTGGTAAATCAACTGGGAAATGAGAGAAGGGCCTTGGTCCATCAAAAGGGAACCACAAAAAATAGCCTGTGAACAATAGTCAATGAAGAACACAAGGAAATAATTTTAAATCTTCAAAAGGAAATACTCAAGCAGTTAGATTTCAAAAGCAAAAGTTACAACTTGTGAGAATTTGCAAAAACCAATAGAAAGAATAATCAAATAATCAAACTAATCAAAGGAAATGAAATTTCAAAGGAAATCAACACAAATGAAGAGGAAACCAACCAAATGGAAACAGACAAAAACAAAGCTCAGTCAAGAAGCAGGAGCGCTTCAAGAAATACAAAAATTTTATCAAATGAAAACCAACAAGAAACACAAGTTGCAAGAAATATAAGAAAAATTAAGCCCAGAAAAATTAATGAAGAGCAGCCAACACTCATGAAATTTGCTGAGGTGGCGCCTGTGGCTGAGGGGGCCACGGGGGAAACAATTAGTAAGTCTTTTTATGTTTTACTTATATTTATTTTAGTCATCACTAGGAATGATGGCAAGGTTGCAGATGTGCAGCTTATACGCCAAGTTGGTTTTACGGGGGTTACCAGTCACTGGTAGCCCCTGTAAAACAAATAAATAAAAACCAAATAAATAAAATAATTCAACAGAATAGGAATAATTTTTCAAGTATTGTGTGAGAGAGGGGGACTAAACTAACTAAGTTTGGCTTCCATCCTGGAGGGATGATCCACCAGGACGCCATCCAGTACAAGACTGGCATGGCTGCTTGAAGGGGTGTCCATAGGGAGGACGTGGTAGACACCCAGGGGAAGTAGGAGTCCAAACCCATCAAAACCATTCCGCTAAGCAACCAGGATGCCCACTTTGGGAGCAAGCTCTGGGGGACCCAAGCCTTCCTCTGAGACCAGGACATGAGGATCCTCATGGGGGAGGAGCATAGGGTGGGCCAGACTAGGGGGAGTATCAGAGGCTACCTTGACAGCAGGGAACTCTAGATCATTGCAGGTTAAACTTTGCACCACATTCTCACTGGTGGCGTAAATGTCCTGAGTGCATGCGGGAATATTGTCACGGCCCATACCAGAGTCTGGCTAGACTCCCACAGGGTAGGCAGGCCCAGAAGGTCATTTACATAATAGGTGCTATGCAAACCAGGTAGTTTAGAGCAGTGGCTAGGGGGCGCCAACTCCCAGTATGGGGCACAACTTGGTCAGCCAGCCCCAATGCTGTGATATAGACAAATCCCAACTTGCTAAAGTCCTGGGTGGGAGGCGCGTCAGGGAGAGGAGGGGCAGTTGGAATATCCTTCATTGTTGGTGGCATATCCAGGTGATGGGGATAGAAATACTCCAGGTCAAGGGTGCGGAGAAGTTTGACAAGGACAACAGGAGTATGGACAAGAGGATATGGGTATGCAAGTTTGTATTGAGTAGTGGATTCACAAATGAATGCAAAGAGAATAATTAAATTTGAGCAAAAATAGACAATTCCTGCAATAAAATGTTAATTTCTAGGCATAAATCCGCTTTATTAAGATGTCAACAGTGAGGAGGGCTTCTCTCCCTCACTACTTATACTTACTGAAGATTCTGTGGCCTTTTGTGCAACCAGAGAACTGATGGCATCATTTGGAGTTGGATTTACTATTTTACCCGGAATTTGCGTGCTTGGCCAAGAGGGTTGTCATGTTTGGATCCAGGGGACAACATCCTGGAGGACACGGCAGGAAATCTTTATTACAAAAGTTTTGAGGTTTGAAGCTAGCCTTGGGTTAGCCTTCAGGGCAAAATTAAGGGCACATACCTTAATTTCCTGGAAAACAAGATGTAAAAGTTCTTTTGGCAGAAAGGACAGGAAAAGCTTGAAGATTATAAAAGTCAACACAAAATGTGGGTAAACTTGTCTTTATTAGGAGTAATGATTCTACTTTAAATAGTTGACAAGAGACAGTGATCACTCAATAGGAAGACATAGTGGCTGAGGGGGTCACGCTGGGATGAGGTCATACCAGGATCAATCACAGACAGGTACAATAATCCGGAATGGATGGATATTGAACCAGACCCATTTACAGAAGGCAGGGAATTTCCAAACTTGAAGGCAAAACCAGCCAAATCTTTGCAACTATCAATATTCAAAGGCCATATCAAAATATCATTAATTGCACAATTTACGACATCTCCCCCCTCAAGATTGGACACAGGGAGTTGATATTTGCAAAGGAATTTGGAGTGAACATGGGCAAAAGGACGTCCAGAAGACAGTAGTTTCACAGTGTACTCAATGCCCTTCTTAAAGGTGACCTCACAAGGCCCACCCCATAGGGAATCCAGCTTGTGAGCTCTACCACCTGTACAATTCTGGTAGTAGAGTACTAGATCATCTACTTGGTATTTGGGAAGGGGGCTCTAGCAGCATTGGACGAAGAGAGTTCCAGAGCCTTGCCTTAGAAGCAGTGGAGTAGGCAGTTGCCTGGATGTCAATGATAAAATTGGTTAAGTCTTTAACGTGGGTCTCAGGATTTGCAGACATATCAAACTCAATCAAAGGGGGTCCCAAGATTGAGGGAGTAGCAGCCTCTTGTCCATAAAGCATGGCAAAAGGGGATTGTCCAGTCACCCTGTGTCTACTAAGGTGGTAGGCAAAGAAGGCAGCAGGGGGGGAACATGTCCCAATTGGCAGCGTCAGAGAGCTTGAGTTTTCTTATGATGGATACCAGGGTGGAGTTTGCTTGTTCAACAGTCCCATTGGTGGAGGGATTATATGGCGCAGAGAACAACTGATGAGTCCCCATAGCTTCGACAATAGAGGTGATGAGGCAAGCATTAAAATTGGTACCATTGTCAGAGAGCAGGACTTGAGGGCAGCCATGTCAATAGAAAATGTCTTGCAGCAAGAAAGTAGCTGTGGTCCTAGACGTTATATTGTTTGTTGCTCTGGCTATGACCCACTTTCTAAAATGGTCTACAGCAACCAAGATAAACCAGCATCCCGACCTAGAACGGGGGAAAGGCCCAACAGCATCAATACTCACTGTGTGGAAGGCATGCTTTGGAGGGATGAGTTTGAACTGGTGTTGGGACAGAGGAGGGTGTTGGAGCTGACAGGAATGACAGGAGGCAAGGACATCAGGGATCAAGAGGCGCATGTTTTCCCAGCAGAAGTTTTTGCACAACCAGTCATGAGTCTTGGCTATGCCTCCATGGCCAGTGTCAATGTGAGCTTGGAGGATGATGGCTATCCTCATGCTAGGGCAAACTTAGGGTAGGTTTGCATTGTTGACCTTTTTGAAGAGCTGCCTATCACAAATTATAGTGTCCTTGGATAGGGTCTGTAGAGCCAAGCTGATGTCTTCTGGCTCAGTGGTCCAAGAGTCAGGATACTCTATTAGTTTGTATAGTCAATCAGCATCAGCGGGATGGATAGCCAGGATTGGCATTCTTGACAGGCCATCAGCATTCTGATGTTGGGCCCCAGGACAGTGTATCACAGTGAAGTCATATCCTTGCAGACGCAGAGACCAACATGCTAGTAGACCTCCAGGTTCCTTTAGCTGTTGTAGCCATTTGAGAGAGGAGTGGTCTGTGACTACTGTGAAGTGGGTTCCATAGATGTAATGCCAAAACTGTTTTACCGCATGCAGCACCTCCAGACATTCCTTCTCAGTAACACTGTAGTTCTTCTTGTGATTATTGAGGACTCTTGATGAGTAGGCTACAGGTCAATCCACACCTTCATTGTCAAGTTGAGCAAGGATGGCACCCACAGCTACTCCACTAGCGTTGGTATACAAGATGAACTCTTTATCATAATCAGGATAGACTAAGATAAGAGCCTCCTTGAGCTTGGCCTTCAGGGCTTTGAATGCTTGTTGTTGGCTGTCAGTCCATTCAAAGGGGACATTGCAAAGCAGTTGGAAAAGGGGTTTGCTCAGTTCAGCAAAGTCAGGTATGAACTGCCGGTAGTAGCCCATCATACCAAGAAATACTTGAACCTCTCAAAGATTTGTGGGAGGTAGCATCTTGTCAATGGCTTCCACCTTATTATTCATGGGGCAGATTTCAGTTTGAGTGACTTCATGCCCTAGGAACTCAAGACGTTCCTTGAAGAAGGAGCACTTGGAGGGTTTGAGTTTCAAGCCACCCTCACAAATCTTGATGAAGACAGCCTTGAGATGGTCCAAGTGATTGGTAAAGGTAGCACTGAATACAGTGATATCATCAAGGTACATGAGGACATAAAAGAGCTTTAGATCTTGTAGGATGGAGTCCATAGCCCGTTGAAATGTGGCAGGGGCATTGCAGAGTCCTTGGGGCATACAAGTAGGTTCAAAGAGGTCTTCTGAAGTAATAAGCACAGCCTTTTCTCAATCTTCAGGAGATAAGTCAACCTGCCAGTACCCCAAGGCTAGATCCATGGCAGAGAAAAACTTGGAACCACCCAGCCGTCTGAAAGCATTGTCAATTCTGGGCAAGGGGTACAAACCTTTCTTAGTGAGAGAGTTCAGGCGGCAATAATCCATTACAATGTGGTGTCCCCATCTTTCTTCTTGAGAATCAGTAACAGGGAATCCCAAGGACTTTGGAAAGGAGCCAGTAACCAAGTGTCCAGAAGTTGCTTGAGTTCTTTAGACACCTGAGCATCTTTCACCCTACTACAGCGGTATGGTTTAGCACAAAAAGGGGGTGCATCCCCAGTATCAATCTGATGGATAACCCCTTTATCTAGGCCATAGTCCATAGGTCCAGAGGCAAAGATGTCACTGAACTGATTGAGAAGGTCCAACACGTCTTTTTGTTGAACAGGAGACAGTTGGGGGAAATCATCAGTGGTGAACAAGGAAAGAACTTGAGGGTTGTCTTCAGGTAGATTGAAGTCACTGAAAGTTCTGGAGGGGTAGAGGGAGGATACTTGCTCTACTCCCAGTATACGACCATGACCTACAGCCTGGCCTCTGGTCACCTGCATAGGCAGGGCTGTCAGGTTAGCAAGCAGTAATTGTACAGGCTCTTTGTGGGTTTGGTCTAAAATCCCAGGACATAGGCGAGGCTTGGGGCACAACTTAAAGATTCAGGTGAGTAAAGCTCCAAGAATGACTTTTCAGGCAGCTCATAGGAAATCTGGGAGTCAATCACCACTTGAGAGCCTGGGGGGATGATGATAGCGTCTGGTGCTAGCAGAGGTACCCCTTCTTCTGCAGGGCAGGAAGGAGGAGGGGTACACATGTTGGAGAAGTGAGTCCTATACTTGAGGGAGAAAATACCCGTGGGGTACTCAAGCACACAAGTTTTAAGAAGTTTTCCTGGAAGACGCAGAGGTTCCTCAAAAATCAAAGGAGCTTCATATCCCAAGAGCAAAAGGTATCCATATTGTAAGTTTACAATTCTGTTATATTCACGGAGAAACTGGGTACCAACCAAGAGGTCATAGCTTTTGTTCTCAAGGACTACAGCAGGGGAATAAATAAGGAGTTTCTCAAACCTCATGGGTAGAGCAAAGTAGGCACCAATGGCCTGTGTCTGTGCCATACCAGCTGTACCATACAACTGCGTATAGTTGAGGTCAGGGGCCAACTTAAGTTTCTTCATTAGTTTGGAAGATACCACATTGACTGGAGAACCCATGTCCAAGATGACTTTGATCTTAACCTTTTGGATTGATACTTCCACACATGTTGTATCTCTCCCAAAGGGGGAAAGACTGCCAACACATCCTGCGCAGCCTCTAACTCATTTTCTCATTTAGCTAGCATGCACCGTAACACAGGGATTTCCTTATACACAGTCTGTAGTGGAAGGGACACGGTTACGTTGTGGAAAAGAGCTTTGGCTAACTCTGCTGCTTCTTCAGAGGAGTCAACCAAGACAGGAGGTTGATGGGCTTGAGCTAGGTAAGGGCAAGCCACCATGGAATTAGCTTCACTTGGAGGTACCCAGGAAGTGGTGGTAGCCTTCCCAGAGCAAAGCTTGTAGGGTATGGGGATAGTTTCCGGAACAGCAAGGACAGAGTAGCCATAACTATCAGAGTCTTCACTATCAGAATTGTCAGGCTCTGAATTACTGGAGAGGTTGTGAAACAGATGAAGGATAGTTGGGCCAGAGGAAGAGGGAGTTTCCTCATCAGAAGGAGGATCAGGGAGAGACAGGGGAGATTGGTCAGCAGAGAGCGTCTCCGTTTCTAAGCTGACCTCTCTTTTCCCACCTGTTCCTTGGGATCCCAACCTTCCACTCAAGGATTAGTACAAGTGTGCAAGTGGTACCCAATCAGGACACAGTTATGGCAGCCTTGCCTCTTAGACTGTCCACTAGTACCCAGAGTCATAATGTGTGGCGTACGTGAGGTAGTCCCAGCGTTATTGGCTTTATTCTCACGTACCACCGTACCTCCATGGGTCAAATGTATGTCTTGTAGGAGCGTCTTAATACTCTTCATGGAATTGAGCAAAGCCTTGTGTGCCTTAAAGTGTAGACATAGAAGCTGGTTCACCTTCAAAGCATTTGAACAAGCCGTGTAGGCTTCTTGGGGAGTTAACTGTTGACTAGTAATTAACTGCTGGCCTTCAATGTAGAAACAATCTGCAAACTCAGCCAGGGTTTCATTGGGTTTGAAAGCAATGTGCATAAATGCATCTTTCTTGACCTCCAAGCTGAAGTCTCCTCTGAACTCCTCAATAAGAAGGCACTTCATATCCTCCCAAGTGACAATGGATGGGAGCTTGGGGACCACAACTTCCTGGCAAGTGGGATGGAGACAGGTGAGGATGTGTTCCTTCTTGAGCTTGTCAGTAGCCCTACATATTGCAGTTTTGTAAATGGTCAGAAAAGCAGCAATGGTAGAGGTCTCTGGATCAAATATCTATTTGAAGGTTGGTTTGTAGTTCAGGTTGATAGACAAGGACAAGGACTGACTGTTTTCCCAGGATTGAGGACGTTAATATGAGGGTTGCCTTCAAACTTGGATTTGGCAGCAGGTTGTCTAGCCCAGAGGAGTCAAAGGCTTTTCTCTAAAGTGTCCAAGGTAAAGCTGTTTTGCCCACTAATGTCTTGAGCAGTGGCAGCAGCAGTCCCAAATTCATCAATCTTGATTTGTTGTACTGCCAAGGTGCCAGCAATCCCATTGACACAGGTAGCCAGAGAGGTGGTCTGAGCAACCAAAGGGGTGACTTGTCCATTTAGGGTCTCTGTAAAGCAGGGAAGGTTTTGGACCTCTCTTTCTAATGTATCTTGCCTATCTGCTACATCATTTGTCACTTTGGCAAGTTGATCTAGAGCACGCGCACAGTGAACCCAGGGTTGACCTTCTAGACCAGGGCAACAACCATGATTGTCATGAGTGGGAGTATTAACAACTTCACCTTCCTCTTCATCTTCAGATTCAGATGATGAATCTTCAGAATTAGAGAGGTGCTGTCTTAAGTACTCAATTTCACCCTGTAAGGTAGCCACCTGATCAGTGAGGGAGGCAATACAAGGGTCAGGCATAGGTTTGACTGGAGGGGGGTTTTGCACAGCAGCTTGACGTTGAGTGGTAGCCTTGAGCTCAGCAATAGCCTCCCACACCTTGGTTTCAAAATCAGATGGGGTCTCAACAGGAGGAGCGGGAGGAGTCACCTCAATAGACGCTACCCTGTTATCCACATAATTTTGCACCTGGTATAGAGTGTTGCCTAGTGCAGCCTTATCCAAACCGTATTGATGCTGCAGGTGGCGGCCCCAATTATTGACATGAGCTCCTATCAATTTGAGTTGCAAGTTGACATGCTCTCTGAATTGATTGAGCTCACTAACCAGCGTCTCAAAGTCCTGCCAATGGTTTAGCAGAAAAGCCTCAATTTGCTCACGCCATGCTGCCTGATGTTCATCCAATTTGCATAGTCAATCCTTTATGTATCCAGGGAGCAAGGAACAAAGGGAGTTCAGGGAGGTGGTTAAATACTTTTGTGACACCAACAAGTTGCGCTGGCTGTCAGAAATACAAGCAAAGAGACTGTGTGACCATTCTTGGTAGGCCATATTTTGAGCATGGTTACCGGAAATGGCGGAGGCTACAGCATCTAACAGTTGATTTTGGGATCCTAAGGCGATTTGATGGTGAACTAGGGCAGGTTGGATGAATTGGTTGACCAACACGCCAATAGTATCCATGGATTCCATCAATACGGGGGGGAGACCAAAGTCCAAAAGGAAAGAATACAGGTCTTTGGAGGCGTACCTGGGACAGAGGCCAGGGATAGAGTGCATGGCTACTGTGCCAGAATGGAGAAGGGAGAGGGCGGCAGCACAAGCTTGCTCATAGTTGAGAGAGAAAGCAGGAAGGGGGCCCACGTGGGCCCGGGAGACAGAACCAATACCATAGGATTTGCGGGGGCATTGGTGATGTCTTCTTCTAGAGGGGGACTAGAAACTTTAGGTTGATCTGGTACTTTGGAAACAAAGGGAGAGGGACCAGAGAATGCGCGTGGGAACAGGGTAACCAAGGGGCTTGCAGCCCCTGTAGTGAGCACCATTTTGTTGTTTTTGGCTCCAGGGGACAACATCCTGGAGGACACAGCAGGAAATCTTTATTACAAAAGATTTGAGGTTTGAAGCTAGCCTTGGGTTAGCCTTCAGGGCAAAATTAAGGGCACATACCTTAATTTCCTAGAAAACAAGATGTAAAAGTCCTTTTAGCAGAAAGGACAGGAAAAGCTTGAAGATTATAAAAGCCAACACAAATGTGGATAAACTTGTCTTTATTAGGAGTAATGATTCTACTTTAAATAGTTGACAAGAGACAGTGATCACTCAATAGGAAGACAGAATGGCTGAGGGGGTCACATTGGGATGAGGTCATACCAGGATCAACCACAGACAGGTACAATTTTCCAGAATGGGTGGATATTGAACCAGACCCATTTACAGAAGGCAGGAAATTTCAAAACTTGAAGGCAAAACCAGAAAAACTTTGCAACTATCAATATTTGAAGGCCAGATCAAAATAGTATTAATTGCGCAATTTACAACAAGGGTGAGATCTCATTGGCTGCTATAACATGAACCTTTTGAAATTTGAAGCATGGCAAGTTGCTATAGTTATTTTTAGCTCCCGCAATGAATCAATTGTCTGATTGCGCAATTGAACAATCACGCTCAAAATGTGCCATTTTTCAATAGGTAGGTGGCCCAAATTTGATAACAGGCTCAATGCCAGGGAGTCAAGGCTTGTGTTCCTCTCAAATCCCGGGCCATTTGCTAGTCAAAAGGGAGGTATTTTGCCCTGGAAGTGCTTTGTGGAGATTTCCACACTGCATGTTTAATCAACTATAAGGAGGCCAGCTGACTGTCCAGGGCAATCTGGGCCCTGACATATATTCTCAAAAATATTCAAGAGCTGGTTGGGGCTGGTGCCAACGTGTAGGAAGGAATTAGAGATACAACCCCAAAGATCTGGAGAAATAGACCAGATCATTACCAGGGCTGGTGCCAAGGTAAAAACCACAAATTTTATCACAGGCACTAGCATTGGAGTCTGAAGTTGAACCACAACAAAATTACAGGTAAGTCTGCAAATTAAATAGTAAAATTCAAAAACAGGGGACTCTTTGACACTAGGAATGGATGGAACAGGAACCACGTACCAAATGACTCAAAAAGGTTTTAAAAAGGTCTATTAAAGCATATAGTAAAGCTTGTATAGAGCAGGTATAAAGTCAAAGAGCAAACAAAAGCAAACCAAGCACAAAATTGAATTTAAAATAGATAATTATATTAAAATCACTACTAATTTCTAGAATCAAGTTGTTTGCTTCAAAGCAAAAGGGGTAAGCCTTAATATTAATGCTAACGTCACAGTTAAGAGCTCTGGAAAGAGCCAAACAGACCCAAAAATGAAAGGGAAGGTAAGGAAAGAGGAAACCTTTACTAATATTATTAGAGAAGTCAAAAGGGTCAGCAACAGACCCAGAGAAACCACTTAAGTTTGAAGGAAAAGTCTAAACTTTATTTTGTAAGAATGAGCAAGCAGGGGACCAAAAGTCTCCTGTCTTGCTTTAAGGAAAGCCATTGAGATCAAAAGGTCAGGTGACCTCAGCCAGTCATTTGATTGGGTGAGGTAGAATTTTTGCCAATAATTTCAGGGAGTTTGGATGGTTTCTCATTAATTTCTGACCCAACCTCTGATTGGCTGGTGCCTAAAGAACACTTCTGAATGCCATCAATTCCAGTTGAATTGGGATTTAATGATTTGGCAGTAGCGCAACCTGATTGCTTAAACCTAATTAATTTTAAATATGGTCAAGCCCAAGCCAGAAAATAGTCCAAATTAATCAGGGATTCCTCCCAAGAGGGGATAGAATCCAAAGCACCCTTATTTATCACTTGAGAAGGGTATGTCAACATAAATCTCTTATCAATTGTGTGGGCTAAATCTTCAAGGGAATTGAGGGGCTTGGCCGGCTTCTGAGCAGATTTTTTTGTGCAGCGCGGGAAGATTGTCTTATCCAGGGCTAAGGGGGGAGTGACTTTACAATTGAAGCTAAAAATAGGGAATATTTACCATCCGTGGGGTGCTTGCTGTGGTTGAGGGAAGCATATAAAATAGGATCAAGTATCAACTTCAAAGAAATGAATGAAATTTGCAGGATGTCAAGTTAAATGTCAGGAATGACAATTTGGATGCTCCTAAATCTCAAAATACAGAACCAGAGTCAAACCCTGGATAAAAATTTTGCGGACCGCCAGACTCATAGGCTGAGAACACAACAACCCACTACTAATTAAAGAAGTTGCTACCAGCCTGCCAGGACCCAAACCCTTAGCTGTCCTGCAGGATTCTGCAAGCAAACCGCCAGTGCAAGATGCCAAGAATTCCCCCAAGGTGCCAACGCCTGACACTGGCAGTTTGCCTGGTGAAATAGACAAATCTCCCCCTGGGAATTATTCCAAACTCTCCCAAAGTCCTGGGGAAGACACTTAACCCAAAGAGGCACCCAACACTCAAATTAATAAACAGAAGGAGTTTGAAGTCATCTCACCCCAAAGCGGCCAGTGGCAAACCGCCAGTGCCGAGTGCCACACCACCATCTGAGACACCTGATGCCAACCTGCCTGAGTCCAGAAAACCTGACCAAGAAGTGAAGCCTGGCAGTGTGGGATAAATACCCGTCAGGCCAAGACCAAAACCCCATTGTCATTTTTAAATAAAAGTTATGAGATATTGGTTTCCCCAACTATTGCCGTATTTTATCCTTGTAATCTGTCAGTTCACTCAAATAATCTCTAACTCCTCTGCCAACCCACCAGCTATGTACCGCCCACTAGGTGCTCCCTTTGGTCCTGTCCACTTCACGGAGTACCCCCTAAAACCCAAGTACAGAGACTATACCACTGACAACATACTAGCCCGGGACCCCTGGGCCAGAATCACTTAGAGAACCAGATATAACCGAGAAGGCCCTTGGTACATTACCAAACCCGGCCTGTTCAGAGATAAATACAACTTCCTCCCTGCCTACCAAATAGACATGGAGCCACCTGTCACCCCCAAGCCAATGCCTGCCTCCGCCGCCAAACTCCCACTGGACCATACTAACAAGCTTTTTGGAATCATGTATATAACTCTCACGGGAGTAATAGATACTATTGTCCCCGCCTCTAATCCGTGATTGTGGTTGGGAAAGTCAATGTCCTACCTCATTAAGTTAGCACCAATCCTTTGGTGGACCCTGCCTACCCAGTCTGCAGCCCGCCAGTTCCCAGACGCTAGCAAGCCGGCCAGTCAGGGTTTGTTCCCTGACATTAAACTTTGATGAATATATCTATGAAAGCATTCAACAATTCCTGTTTGCAAACATCAACAAATATAAAAAACTTAATAAGAACTGAATTTCAAATTGGAACTGGATATTTAAAAACTGAAATATTTAATGAAGTATTCAAGGCATTGTCAAACAAAGTTGGGGACACAGTCCTCGTGAACACATTTAAACCTTTATTAATATTGTTTGCCAAGGCATGGGGGGCTGATACAAGTCAGGCGCCCCCTGGAACCCTATTCAATTTCAATAAAACATCCTATATCAATAGGTTAGTTCAAGTCTTCAAAAAACTGTGCATGATCTCAGAAAAATATATCTCACAAAGAATTCATGCCGCGGTATACCTGGGAATCCTCCTTCACTGCATATTAAAAACCAACGTCAAAAAGTTGGAGGATGTACCTATTCAAATGGACATATGCTGGTTAGCACTCAAACACCAGAAGACACCGCGGGGGTATAGGACAGTCAAGCACGTCCTGTATGACTCATTTGCATTGGCAACATTGTATGAGTACTACATGCCCCCTGAAAAAAACCTATTAGTCAATTCACTCACCCGCCTTCCTTTTATTAAACGTTTGACAACCACTGGGGTACAGGGCGCCACCCCTCTAGCAATCACATCTAGGGTTGTCCACCACATACAGAAGAGTACTTGGATCCAATTAGACACACTAGCTGAAATTTTAATTTCAGGGTATAATTCCCCAGAATAATCACATTCCCTTTGCAATTAGCATCCCCCAATAAATATTTTTCCCTTGCAAATTAAATTTTTTTTTATTTTTTATATTTTAATACTAAAATTTTAATAACAAAATATGTAATATTAAAATTTTTATAGTAAAATTTTAATTTTAGATATTAAAATTTTAGTATCTAAAAGAAAATATTAAAATTTTAATAGTACATATTCCAACATTAAAAATTTTAATATATAATATTTCAATATTGAATATAGCATAATTAAATAAAAATAGTTAAATTTTGAATATTTAAACTTTAATATATAACTTTTAAGATTTATAATTTTACTTGTAATATTTTTATTTTATTTTTTTATTTAAATAAAAATTATAAATTAATATATCTAAATATATTATAAGACAGTAGTTATAGTAAGCAAACACATAAAATAATAAAATATGATTTAAAACATGTTTATTTAGTTGCTTGTCAAGTATGGGTTCACATATACAAATAGATAAACATCAAGAATTGAGTTTATCTGCATCATGCAGCCCACTCCACTTATATTCTAAACAAGTGATTGTTTAGAACTCAAATTACCTTTCCCTTGTAATATGACTTGATAAATATATTTGATATGCTTGACACATGTCCTAAGTACTAATTAGTAAGAGATACATGAAAATCATTGGTTTTTGTCTCATGTAGATATAGTGACACTGAAATATTAAGGATCAGATGATGACCTGCAAGGTCCAATTTGTGGCTTAGAAAAGCCAAAGTACCATCAAGGATTCACAATTATTTAAATAAACTAATTTATTTCTATCTTTTTTTAATTTATTTATTTGTTAGCGCAACAGTCAATATAATATTCAGTACATTATAATAAAAATATGTGTCTCTATATCTAGTATAATTAATTTTACTTACCTTTTCTGTGTATTCTTATATGTCTATAATACAATTGAACGTCACATCATTATATATAAATAATAATTTTGAGTCCTACTAAAAACAAATAAAACCTGGAGCACCCATTTATCTGATTGGCCTGGAGGCCAGGGCTTTGGGGAGAAAGGATTCTGAGTGCTTTTAAAAAGCTGCCACTACATCAGGTGGCATTGCAAATTGACTGACCTCAAGAATATTGAATAGATCCTCAGTGTCCTGAGGTAGGCCTTGTTTCACCTTATTCTTGATCCAACCAAACACCTCCTCAATTGGATTCAGGAATGGGGAATATGGCGGGAGGAAGAGAAGTCTCATTGGACAATTGGTAAGCTGGTGGCTAGAGGTGTGGCTGTTTTTGTCAATGGGGGGAGCTCAGACACAACCAGATCCACTTTGTGGAGCCTGGCATTATCCAACACAACAATGTTGATTGTACTGCTGTAATTGATCTGGAGATACTCATTGAAAACTTAGAGAAAATTGAGAAAAGTCCTGCTATTGTGGGAACCCTTGATTATTTGGTATTGGTCCAACCTGCAAGGGCCAAGAAGCGCAACCATTGAATAGGTCTGGGAACAAACAGCTGCACAATGGGCTACGCCGTCCTTGGACCCCTTCTTGACCCACCCATGCCTAGACCTGAGTGAGGAGGAAAACAACAATTTGTTGATGTAGAAGAACTGGACATTCCCAGTCTCCTTTAGTGCCAGATATGTCTCGGCATAAATGTGTCAATCCTTGATAGTCTTCTCATTGTTTCTGTTATAAGGCAAAACTCCTAGTACTTTCCAGGAGAAGCCCAAATCAACCATTGTTTTGTAGAAAAGGGTTTTGGAAACAAAAAGCCCAAATCTGTGGCAAGCATTGAATGGACAGCAAGTGAGTCCAGGTGACAATCCTTGGCTATTCACTGTTTTATTGCATCAATATGCACAGGCTGCAAGAGTTTTGGCTGCTGCTTAGCCCTGGTAGATTTGGCAATTTTCCTGGTGTTGCCATACTTGGTGTTGATGTCGGCAATGTATCTGGCCGTGACACCAAATCAGGACGCAATATCCTGAACCGCCATTCCCCCGTTCAAGCAGTTGAGGAGAGCTTCACGCTCACTATCTGTCAACTAACACCAGCCCTTGGCAGGTATCACAGCATCCTGGCTACCAGGATCAACACAGGGGACCTTCATGTAAAAGGTGGAATCACGCTTGCTTGCAGTGGTACTGTCAATGGTTGAATACACAATAGGCGCAGATGGCTCAACAGTGGCTGCCAATGGCTTGTAGGTGCTATCAAAGACGCAGGGGCAGGAAGTAGCAACTCTTGGATCAAGAGTGTGGGGCTGGGTGACAACTGGGTAAATGGTGGAGGTGTAAGTAACCTCATTATTCCTGGTGACCCTGGTTAGAGACTTTTGTGGCAGGCCTTGAGAGTGGCTTCTGTCTGGGATTCAGGCTGGTTGATCTGGCTTGGGATATGAGAGGTGGTTGACTGGCGCTGACACCTTGGGAGGCCTGTGTATCAGCATGACTCCTCTCAAGTTGGGTTCTGGGTCTGTTCTTGGACCCTCTGGGACGCCCTTGTGGACAGGCTGCCCTGCAGGCTGGTGCAGGAGTGGGTTGGGAATGCAATTGCCGGTCCATAAAAATAAAATAAAAAATACATTTTAAATTAAATTTGTATTTATTTGGATTTATTAGTTTAGTTGTGATTAGTTGTTTTCTCTTGATTTAGCCTTGAATAGTAGCAGATTTTTTATATCCGCAATTTGAAGTGTATAATATTGTATCCTTTCCAGTTTTGGATGATTTTAAAGTTTAATCAATTTTTATGTCTAAACATGGTTATCAAGATTAAATTTTTTCATTTGATTTTAGTTGTGGTGGAGCTTCTTGATTTGGGTTGGTGTTTCCTAGTGTGCTTAATGTACATTAAATTTGGATTTCAGTTCCTGCAATTAATATCTGAGTTTACTAGTGACATTCAAAAGTGATTTGAAATTTGGTTCTTGGATTTGACAATCCCGCAATTTCAAAAAAATAGTAAACTTAATGAAAATGGCTGATGGATTTAAACACTTCAAATCTGATTCCAGTTAATTCATTTTGTCCATTGGAAATATGCAATTTGACTTGAACTTTGCAAAGTGTCTATGAGTTCCCGCATTTTCAAATATTCAAATAAATACTCAAAGAATTCAATTTAATTAAAAAAGGCCATCCCGCAAAAGTGATTTGAAATTTGGACCAAGGATTTGACAATACCGCATTTTTACATTCAGGTTCTGAATTTACAGTATCATTATATGGTTGTGTGGTTGTTATATTATAGATTTGGAGTGCAGAATATTGCATCATTTTCAGCTTAGAAAATTTTACATTTCAATTAATTTCATGTCTAAATATGGTTGTTGAAATTGAATTTATCATTTGATTTTATCCAGAGTGAAGCTTCTTGATTTGGACTGATTTGTCCTAGTTTCTTACTATGCATTCAATTGGATTCCAAATCCCGCAATTATTATTTGAGTTTACTGATGGCGTTCAATAAAGATTTTAAATCTGGTCATTGGGTTTTAAAAGTTCAAATCTGGTTCCATTCAATTAATTTTTGCCCACTTGAAACATGCAGCTCAACTTGCATTTGCAAAGTGTCCATGAGATCCCACAAGTTGAAATATTCAAATAAAAATACAAAGAATTCAATTTAATTAAAAAAGGCCATCCCGCAAATGTGATTTGAAATTTGGACCAAGGATTTGACAATCCCGCACTTTTATGTTTAGGTTCTGAATTTACAGTATATTGGGCCAAGGAATTATGTGCTAATATCTTGTCAGAGGTGTAATATCTATATCCAGGCTTCAAGAGGTATTTCATAAATTAGACAGTACTAAATGGAGCACCTGGTGGACAATATGTAGCTGGCAGGTTGGCAGGAGGATCAGAAAATTTTGGCTTAACTGGCAGACAACTAGGATAAAATACAGCAATATTAGGGAGATCAATATCTCATAACCTTTATTTAAAAATGACAATGATGATTGATCTTGGCCTGGCAGGTACTTATACTGCACTGTCAGGCTGTAAGAGGGGGGCTAAGCTAACTAAGTTTTCTCCCATCATGGAAAGATAAACCACCAAGATGCTGCCCAGTGGATCACTGGGACAGCCTCTTCAAAAAGGGACTAAAGGGAGGACAAGGGATAGCCACAGAAAGTGGGTGTTCAGTCCCATCAAAATCAGACCAGTGAACAACCATGAAGTATGTGTGGGAATGTGTTACAGAACCTCATATGCATGCAGGAACACATTGGCCTTTTTTCCAACTGAGAGGGAGAAGACGCAAGTGCTTCCTCAACAGGAGGAGTAAGCAGGTTGAGGTCAGAAGAGTACAAGTCCAGATTTTTGCAAGTCAGACTCTTGAAAAAATTCTCCCCTGAGGAGAGGAGATTATTTGGGAGGTACAAGAGGCTATAATGGTCATCCCAAACAAGACACACAGAAGAGAAAATTTGGGTTCAAAGGTCTGGGGTAGTGGACCAAATGAGCAGGAGAAATTGAGCCAAAGAAAACACAGCATACTTGAGAACATGGAATATCATTTCTTAAAAGCTCAGAAAATTTGGAGTCTCTTGGTGTGATTTTGGGGCTTCAAAATTATGGAACAATGTTGAAGGGATATAGTCACAGTAAACTTGGCCAGAATTAGGACAAAAAGCTCAAGAAGAGCTTGGAGACTGTCTTGAAAGGCTATGGCAACAAGTAGGACAAGAGTGGGTCCAAACACAAACAAAAACAGGGAGAATTTAATATAAAAGTAAGTTTTTATATTAAATAATAACATGAACTCTTACGCTTGTAAAAACTTGATTCAAACTTAAATTTCAAGGTAAACTATATATGCCAACACTTCTCCTGAGAGTTTTGAAGAGACTATTGAATCCAAAAGGAACAACATAAAGGTAAATAAATGAATTATTTTGCTAAAAGTTCAACTAGAGAACTTCTAAGAATCCAAAATTTAAACTAAATTGTAACAAACACAAGATTTATTCCAAATAAGTGAATAAACAAGCAGGAGACTAAAAGTCCACTGACTTGAATTAAGGGAAGGGGTTGGAGTTTAGTGTGATTGCCTGATCATTTGATTTGTTCTGATTGGTTGGGGAAAAAATTTTACTGGACAAATCCAAGGGGACTGGAAAGTTTTGGACTAATTTCCAAAGCTCCAATTGATTAGCTGGAGCATGATTGGGGTTCAGAAGGTCCATTTTAAATCAGGGGCTGTAATGTGGATTGTTCTAATTGGCTGGCTCTAATGGTCTTTAACAATGGTTGATACTATGCCAATAAGTAATCCAAATTAATCAGTGTTTCCTCTCAGGGAGGGGAAGCAGAGACAGGAGGGGATCTGCTGGGTAAGCCAATACAAATCTCTTGTCTATTGTGTGTGCCAAATTCTCAGCATAATGTAGAAGTTTAGTGGGAATTTTGGGGGCTTTCTTAGTTTGACAGGGAAAGATTGTTTGGTCCAAGGCCAAAGGGGGAGTAACTTTACACATACCTCATTTTCTGGTCAGGTTTCTTGAGCTCAGGCAGGCTGGTGTTGGGATTCTAGGATTGGCATCAGGCACAGGTGGGTTACCATTGGCTGTCTCTGTGAAATAGACCTTTGAGCCCTTCTGTTTGACAACTTGCTAATTGGTGTTGGGCAGGTATTCAGGTTTAGTGCCACTTTCTGGACTTTGTGCAAGTTTGGGGTAACTCTCATTGATGAACTTGCTTATTTCACCAAAAAAAATGTTGGTGTCAAGTGTTGGTACCTCAAGGTACCTCAAGGAAACTCCTGGCATCAGGCATTGACAGTTTGCTTGCAAAACTCCGTGGTGCAGTCAAGGATTTGAAGCCTGGCAGACTGGCATTTATTTTACTAATAGGTGAATTATCAATAGGTTACAGGCTGTCAAGCTCCCAGTCTTCTGAACTGGCAGGCCACAAAGAGTTTTGTTTGGAGTTTGACCCTGGCCCCATACTTTGGGTTTTGCTACAAATAATTTGTCATTTCTGACAGTAAAGATTAATAGATGGCATTGGGTGGA
Organism: Entomophthora muscae; assembly: GCA_014839935.2. NCBI lineage: Eukaryota > Fungi > Entomophthoromycota > Entomophthoromycetes > Entomophthorales > Entomophthoraceae > Entomophthora > Entomophthora muscae. The sequence continues at coordinate 103,171 of QTSX02000175.1, read as the reverse complement.
GCTCTCAACTGTGTCTCCAATATTAAGGAACAAAACATTGGCCAGCTGGGTAGACTGAGGCCTGGTGCTTGCTTCTTTGGATTGACTTGATGGCAGTGGAGCTACCCTCCATCTGGTGGCTCAGGAAAGCCAATAAAATAAATTTAAGCTCTCCCAAGAGTCCAGCATTCCACTGAGGATCTGACTATACTCATAGCCATTGGTGTAATCAGGTTTTTTTATAATAGACAAAAACCCTTGGCCAAAACAGCCAGAAATTCACCAATTAAAGTCCACTTTGTGACCTTCTTCCTTCTATTTTTCTTAGTTGCTTTTCCTTGCTTGCCAAAATTGTCAAAAGCAATGGAAAATTTTTAATATACAATGGACATGACGTCATCAGACAAACTTGTCAAGAATTGGGTCAGAGTGGATTTGATGGCAGGATCATATGGGGAATTCTTGCTGCCATCCCATTTGTTGCCGCCAAAATTGATCAACACTAAGACCAAGGCTGCCAGGGATCCATCCTGTAGTAGGTTCCCAAGAACTTGTGAGAGGACAGACTACAGGCCCAGAAGGAAGGGCCCACCACAGGATGGGAGCTAACTTTACAATTTAGGATAGTGATTTTCTGAGGATGGCCCTGGGTCCGCTGGGGGGCACCATATAATCAATTAGGACAGTGAGAGTGATGTACATGACTCCAAATTGGGTAGAGGGACTCACTAGTAGAAACAGATTCTTGCAGGTGGTTGGGCTGTGGGATCAAGAGAGGGGTCATTGGTATCAAATATGCTGGCAGGTACTTATATCTGTTGTGATATAGCAAAGGCAGCACAGTGATCCAAGTTTTTTACAACCAATAAGCTCTGTGTCTCTTGTACAGGCTTCTGCATTGTAAATTAAGATATCCTCTAAGTTAAATTCCAAGTAATCTGGGTTGGGAGGATACTCTGTAAAATTTACTGGGCCGTATGATGCACCTGGGGGTGGTATAACTTGGGCAGTTGGTCTACATTTTCTTGGGCTTGGTGGGAAGCAGAGATGAACCTGGGAAGATCAAATTAAAAATGGTAATTTTATGAAAGAATTTAGGCTAATAACTGCATGAACCAAAGGTTCATAACACTTTATTGTAAGAATGGCAATGGGCAACTTCCTGGCAGCCCCAGTGTATAAGTATGCCCATCTACCATGGGAAAACTTTTGAAAAATCCTTTGGGCTGGGTGGTATCATTTACCAGGGTTTGAAAATCCTTAGTGGCATTCAGTGTGGACAATTCTTCATTGGCTGGGCTGGGGCAGAGAATCTCAATTTTCTTCTTCAAGTCATGGGATTTGCCATCATCTGGTGGCCCTTGTTCTTGAAGAATTTTCTGCAATTCTCTATTGGCAGTGGCCCAAGTTATGGAGGGAATATTGCCTGGATTGGTACTCTCATTGACTGTGCTAAGAGGATCCTTCAGAGGGAAGGGTCTGAACATAGAAAGTTTTATGCTGACAGGTTTTGGAGTTTTCTCCAAAGTTGAATCTATTTCTGATTTGAGCCCAAAAAACGTGGGTGGCTGGGCCTGCGAGCTGGCGGCTTGCAGAGTCCCAGGGTTTAAATCTTGTAGTTGGGGGTTATACTTGCCAATTGATAGCAGGAATTTGTCACTAATGACACACATGTAGATTCTCTGGATTCCACTGAGTGTCTTTGTACAACTGGGGTGTCCTGACATGGGGGAGCTGTGGTATTTCTTCAATATCTCTAAGCGCAGTGGGCCTTCTGGTATGTAGGTGCATTCATGTAGTTGTAGGGTATTTCTATGTAAGGAGTAGCCTGTTTGGTAGTATTGGCTGTTAATATCTTTCCTTAAGTCTTTCATGATAAAGATGCAGTGTTTGTATAAAGTCTAAGCCAATTGGATTTCTTCTCTTCTACTGGCTAGTCCAAGGAACAGGAGCATTGGTTCAATCATGTTTAGGGACAGCAAGGATTTAGTGTTGAATTCTTGAATCTCTTTGGCGCTAGGAAAAAGGTATGATCTTTAGCTCAGGGTATCAGGTGTAGTATTGATCTTGCCAGATTTGTAGCTGATTGATAAGCAATAATCTGCTAGGAATAGGGTCCATCTAGCTTGGTGCTGCTTTATTTGTTGCAGCTTGAAGAAGTATGTCAGGTTCTTGTGATCAGTCATGATTTTCACAAGGCAGTTAGCGTTGCACAAGTATCTTCTCTGATGTTTCAAAGACTGAATGATAGCAAGCATCTCTTTGTTTTAGATTGGGTAATTCAACTCAGGTGGAGTGAACTTCATTGAGTATTAAGCTACAGGGTTAAGCTTACTATCATGCCTCTCCTGAAGCAACACCCCCAATTCAAAGTCAGAAGCGTCTGATTCCACAATGAAGGGCTTATTGTAAACTGGCATTGCCAAGACAGGGACAGACACAAAGCATTCTTTAGAAAATCAAAGGCAGATTTTACAGCGTCATCCCAGAAAAGGGGTGTTTCTCAGAGGTAAGGCGGGTCAAGGGCAAGCAAATCAAAGAAATAATTTTGGACAATTTACTGGCAGAAGTTTGCCAGGCCCAGGAAGCTTCTGACTTCCTTGTGTTCTTAGGTTCAGGACATGATGTCACAGCCTCAATCTTTTTGGATGTCATATCAAATTGTCCTTTTAGAAAATTGCACCCCAGGAAATCTACTTCCTCTTGGAAGAACTCACATTTCTGGAGTTTAACAAAGAGTCTGTGTTCCTTGAAGCGTTGTAGGACAGCTTGAAGGTGTTCAACATGTTCCTCAGGGGTGCGGCTGTAGATGAGGATATCATCTAATTAGGCTACACAACACTGGCCCTTGAGTCCTCCCAAGACCACGTCCACCATAGTTTAAAAGCTGCTAGGCGCGTTGCACAGCCAAAACAGCTTAACCAGGTAAATTTAGAGCCCTTGTCTAGCCTTGAATGTGGTCTTCCATTTGTTGCCAGGCCTGATCCAGATCTGGTTAAAGGCATTCCTCAAATCAACCTTTGAGAATATGTTGGCTCCTGAAAGCTGGTCTGAGAGGTCTTCAGCATTGGTTATGGGTATCTGTTTTTCACTGTGATTCTGTTAAGGTCCTGGTAATTGACACAATGACGTAGGTTGCTGCCCTTCTTTTTAACAAACAGTAAAGGGGACAAACAAGGAGATTTGGAGACACATATATATCCCTTCTTCAACACCTTGACCAAATAATCTCTTAAGGCGGCTTGTTCCTTCATGTTACAACTATAGACAGGCCCATGCTTAGGCTGGGTTCTGGGGAAGAGGTCAATGGTGTGGTCAAACTGACTGTGTTTAGGCAAGGCAGTGGCTTCTTCTTCTGAGAAGACGGACTCACAAGGCTTCAAACATTTTGGGAACTGCTTTGCAGGATTCCATGATGATGTTGTTTAACTCAGGGGTCTGCTGGGGGTTCAGGCAGGGGACCTCTAAGGTTTGGCTCTCATGGGTGACAGTCACTTGATGGTTCATATAGTCCAAGTTCAATTGGTGGTCAACCCACCATTTAAAACCTATCACTACAGGTTTGGGGAGCTTTTCCATGATGTACAATCTGGTGGGCAGGAGTTTCCCCTTTAACTTCAGGGAGACAGACTCCTTGAATTCATGGGACAGATATGTTGTCTTGCTGCCCAAGATTACCAGTTGGGAGTTTCCCTAGATTGGTACACCCAGTTTCTCAGCTAGACTATGTTCCATGTAAAAGAGGGTTGCCCCACTGTCTAGGAGGGCCACAGTGTTTACCTCGTGATCATGGTAGCATAAGGTAGTGTCAATTATAGGATAGGACTGGGAAGTGTTGTTTATTGCCAAAATGGTGGCTCCTTGGGCTTCATTAGAGCAGCTAGTGCAATCCTTGAATAAGTGGCCACTCTGGTGGTAATAGAAGCATAACCCACTTCTGATGTGGTGTTGGTACTCCTCTGGGGTCATGTTCAGACCAGACCTAATAGCACCAGGGATTTGGTTGTTCCAGGGCCGACCAGTGTGGTATCCTTGCGGTTGGCTGAAGTCCATGCCTCTGGTAATAGCCAGGAGCTCATCTTTGCGGAGGTCACATCAGTGGTGTCTCATTAGGCTGGTGTGGGGCGGGTTCAGACTGTTTCTAAAGTGTAAGCCATATATGTCATCAGGGATCTTGACAGCCTCTGCTAGGCGTAGGAATCTTTGTATGTAGGTCTCTAGATTGTCCCATCCTTGGGTCAGGAAAATGAGCCCCATGTAGGCTTGAATCTTGGCTCCAAAAGGGGTGGTTGAAGAGTTCATTTTCTCCAGGAATTGGTTGTAGGAGAGTATGAGATCTGGGTCTTCCTCTAGGATTATCAAGAAGGTTTCTCTAGCGTCATCCTTCAGTTGGGGGGCCACATCATACCCTTCTGAGCGTCGTCTCTGGAGCTCTTGGGGTGAGCACAGAACAGGGCATTTATCATGATCATTCCTTTTCTGAAACCAGCCAAGTCCATTTTTGGCAGGTCAGGAAAGGTTGTGGGAGCAGCATTATTCTAGGTTAAGGTGGAGATGGTCACATTCTGGACCTGGGATGGCTTGGCAACAACTTATTCCTGGCTTTTTTTGTTACTTGCTTCTTGGTCATAAGCTACCTTGGTTAGTAAGCTGAGGCCAGAAATAAAATCATACAAGATGCTCCTATAATCAAAGACTAATAGGGGCCCAGGGTGACTAATTTTGCTATGATTGGCTTACTGTCACAGCCCATATCAGAGTCCAGCTGGACTCCCACAGGAGAGGCAGGCCAGGCCATGTATGTCAGGGATCCAACCAGTAGGGGGTTCCTGCGGACTTGCAGATGGCCCGCAGGCCCAGCAGGAAAGGCCCACCACAAGATTGGGGCTAACTTTACAATATAGGATAGGGATTTCCCAGGATAGTCCAAGGTCTATTTGCAGGTACCATAGAATCAATCAGGCTGGTAAGAGTGATGTACATGACTCCAAATATCTGGGTGGAAGTGGATTCATCTGCAGCAACAGATTCCTTGGGCGGTCAGGCCGCAGGGTGAGGGGTGGAGTCATAGGGACCAAATACGCGGGCAGGTAGTTGTACTTGTTGCGGAATAGAAGGGGAGGGATGGTGACTTTGTTACCTTCCCTATAGACGGTCTTAGTCTCTCTAGTTTGGGCCTCAGGATTGTAGATTAGGATTTCCTCTAGGGTGAACCCCAAATACGCTGGGTTTGGGGGGTACTGGGTGAAATGTACTGGGCCGTAGGGAGCTCCTGGTGGGCGGAAAAGGTCAGGTGGCTGGTCCACGGTTTCTTGGGGTGGTTGAGTAAGAGGGGCAGAACCGCAGGAGGTAGACTGTAGATGAAATAGAACTAATATCAAATATGGCATAACCTGGTTGAACCAAAGGTTCATGTCACTTTATTGTAAGAATGGCAATGGGCATCTTCCTGGTGGCCCAGGGTACAAATATGCCCATCTGTCATGATAAAACTTTCATAGATTTTCTTGGCCCAGGGTTTCCCATCTACTAGGTTTTCACAGTCCTTGGTGGCATCAATTGTGGGGGTTATTCCATTGGCTGGCTTGAACTGAGAGCACTCAACTTCCCTAGTCTGGTCACGAGACAGGTCATCTCTGGGTGGCCCGCTTCTTATGGAAAGTTCATTTGTTTCTTTTTCTGTGGTGGCCCAGATTATTCTGGGGTCTGTGGCTAACCCGGCCCATTGATTGGTTGGGCTAACAGGAACCTCTAGCACAGGGGGCATTGTTGTAGGCAAACTTGGCTCATCAAGCTTCAAGAGATTCCCTGAAGTTGAATCCTGTTCTAGTTCAAACCCAAAAAACTGCGGGCCCGCAGCCCGCGGGGTGTCGGGGTTTGACTCCTGTAGTTTAGGCTTTTTGAATTAGCATAGTTGATAAGAGTTTGTCACTTGTGACAATGTACACAATAGGCACAATTATGACCAGATAGTTGATTGCAGTAGCTGCATTCAAAACACTTAGTATGGGGCACAACCTGATTGGCCAACCCCAATACTGTGATATAGACAACCCCCAACTTACTGAAGTCTTGGGCAGGAGGCACAGTTGGCAGAGGGGGGAGTAGGAGAAATCTCCAGCATGGAGAGCAAAATGATCACTCTTGGTGGCCAGGAGGGAGAAGATATGTGGGTGGCAAAGTGTAGTGGAGTTATGAATAAATGCAAACAGAATAGTTATATTGGTGCAAAAGTAGATAGTTCTTGCAAGAAAATAATGAATCCTGAGCATAAAATTGTTTAATTTGAAGATTTCAACAGTGAGGAGGGCTTCTCTTCCTCACTACTTATACTTACTGGTAATTTTGTGGCCTTTTGTGCCACCAGAGATCTGATGCCATCAATTTCAGTTAAACTGAAGATTTTGACTGTAATTTGCATACTTGGACCTGGAGATGGAAGCTCATTGGTTGCTATAACATGAACCTTGCTTGGGCTTCAGCAATCCAAGATACCACTGCTATTTATAGATCCTGCGAGTAATTGATTGTTTGATCACACAATCTAAAAATCTTGCTCCTGATGTACCATTTCCTGATAGATGACTGGCCCAAATTTGATAATAGGATCAAAGCCAGGAATTCAAGGCTTGTGTGCCTCCCAAATCCCAGGTCATTTGATAGTTGAAATTGGGGTTTCTTGCCCTGGAAGATACTTTGTGTGGGTTCCCAAGCTGTGGGTTTTTTCACCTCTAGGAAGGCCAGCTGACTGTCCAGGGCAATCTGGGCCCTGAAAATTACCAGGATTAGGCCACCTCTTTCACCATCCCACTGTGTGATCAACACTATCATGTTCCTGTTATCCAAAGTTCACAATGACTATATAATACTTATCTCTAAATAAAGAACATTATCTAGTTTCCAAATATATTCCCCTTGTAACTCTGCTAAAACAGCACAGTTACGACAAAATTACTTGCCTAGGACAGTGTTGATCATCCTTTGGAAAGTGCTGGGGGCGTCACATAGGCTTAATGGCATTACTAGGTACTTGTGCAACCCATATATGGTTTTGAAGGCCGTCTTGTATTTGTCTCTGTCTTTGATTTGGATCTGGTTGAAGGCGTCTCTTAGGTTGATTTTTTAGTACACCTGGGCTCCAGTCAGTACATCACAATGGTCATCAGCATTGGGGATAGGATAACATTCTTCACCTTAATGTTGTTCAGTTTCTGGTAGTTTATGCATGGACACATTATGCCATCTTTCTTTCCTACAAACAGCATGGGTGACAAGCAGGGGGCCTGTGACACTTGGTTGAAACCCTTTTTTGTCATGTCATCTAGGTATGCTTTCAAGGCTACTTGTTTGCGGTGGTTGCAGCTGTAGATGGGGCTGTGGTGTGGTTGGGTCCCTGATAACAGCTCTATAGTGTGACTTTAGATTGAATGGCTGGTTATTTTTTGTGGCTTCTTTTTCCCAAAACATGTGGTCCCATTTCTGCTGGGGGGGCAGGTAGTATCCTGACGCTAGGTTCTATCTTTATGGTTAAGAGTCTGTTGGCCAGGGCTCTTCCAGAGCTTACACAGAAAGGATTAGTGTCACAAGATTCAGGTTGTCCCAAAGTAGCAGTCTGTTTGCAATAGTTCAAGATCAGTCCATGTTTGTCAGACCAGGAGTCACCCAGTATTAGGGGGTGAGGTAATACTGGCAAGAGGATCAAGGGGATTAGGTAAATGTTCTGTCCAATTGTCAAAGGAAGTTCTTGTTTGCATCTGTATCCTGTGTCCAGAGAACTGTTTCTCATGATTACTTGTAGGCTATGTTTTGAGGCTGTCAGGCCTAGTTCCTTGGCCAGGATGGCGCCAATGAAGCTTTCATCAGCTCCTGTATCAATGAAGGCTTTGATCTGGCACTTGTTTCCCAATATTTCCATGGTCACTTGGATGAATTTGTAGGATTGCGCAGAGGTGTTTATTTGTGCCAAGGATACAGGAGAGGTATTATTATTAGGGCATGCTCTGTTGAGATGACCTGCCTCATGGCATTAGAAACACAACCCATCTCAATAGTGGTGTTTTAATTCTTTGGGGGACATTCCTGGTCAATTTGGCATCACAGTTCTGCCAACACAGGTAGGATATGAGTTATGACCTTCTTGATTCAGACTCAGGCCTTTGCATGGGGATAGTAGTTCCTCCAGGCTCAATGTGGGCAGATGTTGTTTCAACATGTCTTTCATGGCTAAGTTAACTCCTTTTCTGAAGATAATGGCAGCTAATTCATTCTCCAGTTGGGTGCAAGTCTTCAGTTTAAGGAACTCATCAATGTAGTCTTGGATGAGTCAGTTCCCTTTTCAGATCTCTAACAGAGAGTTCAGTGCGTAGTATATGATGTCTTGGTTGTTTCCAGAGCTCATGAGTTCAGTCTCAAATCTCAAATAGTCAAGGAAAATTATGACATCTTCAGTGGTGGCTTTTCCAAACCAATCTAGTGCGTCTCCTGAAAGCATGGCAGCCACCCCCAAGACCTTCTCAGTGTCACTAGGGTAGGCGTTGGTGTTGGCTTGGAAGGGAAGGCAGAGGACTGAAATGGCTTGAAAATCTTCTTCTAAGGTGAGTTTGCCCATCTGGGGCATGTCCACCTTAGTTTTGGTCTGGTTCACTATCACATTTTGTACTTGTGATGTGGCTGGGTACTGGGGTTCTGCACCAATTGCAGAGTCTTCCAGTTCTTTGGTGGGGTAGTTCTTCATCCATGAGAGTATCAGGAAGGTAATTGCCTTATGAGTGTAATAAGTGATTATCACAAAAAAACATACAAGTTGCCCCAAGTGTTAACAACACTTGGGGTCCAGGTTACCATGTTTGTAAATGATTGTCATAATGCCAGAAAGTCAGGCATAGCTAGAGGCATTAGGTGACTTGGGACAGGGTACTGCCAGGCCAGTGGGTAATGCCCACCATAGGATGGGTGCTAACTTGATAATATAGGATACAGATTCTCCCAAGCAGAGACCAGGGCCCTGAGTTGGGCACCATAAAGTCTACAATTCCCGTCAAAGCAATGTAGAGTACTCCAAACAGTTGAGTAGACATGGTCTTTGTGGCAGTGGGGGGGCTCCATTGGGCGGTCAGGTTGCGGGGTTAAGGGCAGAGTCATGGGTACAAAGTATGCAGGCAGATAATTGTACTTGTCTTTGAACAATAAGTGCAGCACCTCATACCACTTTAATTTGTGTCCTATGTATTTGGTCTATCTAGTCCTTGCCAAGGGATTGGCAATGAGGATGGTCTCCAAGCTGAACTCCAAGTAGACAGGGTTGGGCAGTGTGAGGTTCCTGTCCGCCAGTCCCCAAGTGTGTCCTGGATTGTAGCAAGGGACTGGCTGGAAGGGATTGTCATTCTCTGGTAAGGGGAAAATGTATCTCAGAAATATGCATAGGGGTCAAAATGGGCTTTTATTCACTCTCAGAAGGAAGATCCCCTTAGAAACCTTCTGGTATACGGCCCGGGGGTCAGGGGAACAAAATGGATTTGCCAATACTTGGAGTCCTCCAACAACATCTTGTACTCCTTGTACTTGGCCTTGGACTCCTGCACCTAAGTCTTGGATGTCTGTCCCTTAGACTTGAACTCCTGCTCCTCAAATGTGGACTCTGGCTCCTTGGAATCAAACTTCTGCGCCGCACTTGAGAACCAGCTCCTTATTCTTGGGCTCCTGCTCTGTTATCTTGGGCTTCAGCTCTAACCAAGCTCCTGCTGGTGATCAAAAGGCTTTCAAAACCTCTTGGCAGAAACTCAAGAGACCCAGAAGTGTCCTCTCAAAGACCTGGAACAACCTCCAAAAAAACCGTCAAAAGACCCCGTAACTTTCCAGCCAGCCACCTTCTTATAGTGTCCTTTTCCCAACGGTTCTGCATTCAAAATGGCTTTCTTTATAAGCTTAAACCATTGCTGCTCACTTTTTCCTATAATAACTTAAGCTTATATACTTACTTTCTCAAAAGCTTAAAGTATTAATATACTATTTCCTTGCTTATACTTTAAGCTTTTGGCTTCCAACCAATCATTTTCATCAGAAAACCTGCCAGAACTCAACCAATGAATGCAGAGCGCAGAAATAGACCATTTTTGAAGTTCCACCGGGATCCAACTATGAAACTCATTTCCACAGCTCAAACTGTTCAAATTGACAACTCTTCGTGCACCAAAGCGTTAACCAGTCCATTATTCCGGCACCATTTCTTCCTGCATTCAACCCAAACCCATTTAAATAGTAGAATACTATTTAAATTGTTCTTTCTGGACCTCTTCAACGTTTTCCCCATATATCTACAAATATAGTAAAATTCAAGGAAAACGTCCCACCAAACCAACCTTGTATCCCGCTCTCATAGCAACATACCTTTGTCTATCCTAGGAACTTAATAAATAAATATCTTACCCAAACTTCTATCCACATTCCTTATTGATTTTCATACTAAACCAAGGCAAAATATTCCACATCTTCTCACTTTGGCAAATCAATTTGGCAAAATCTTGGCTCATTTCTCTGGACCACTAGTTCTTCACCATCATCTTCTGGTCCTCCAGCCAACTTTCTTTGACAACAGTCACTAAACTTTCACTTGGCCAACATAAGGCCCGCCTGCAAACCACCAAACATGTGGATCACCACAGGACCCCAGTTCACCTCCCACTACTGGACCCAAGTGATGAAAGACCTCAGAATAAAATGTTGCGTGTTGACCTCCTACCACTTGCAGACAGATGAACAAACTGAACAGGTCAACCAAATCCTGAAACAATACCTCCAATGCTATGCCAACGCTGACCAGGACAATTGGGCTGAGATGCTCCCCATGGCCCAGTTTGCATACAACAGTAAAGACCACGCCTCCACTGGAATATCCCTGTTCAAAGCCAATTATGGGTTTGATCCACCATGGGACCCTAGCATTGGCAGTAAGGAACAGAACACAGCAGGACAATCTTGGATTGAATAAATACATGCCATCCAGGAAACCTGTCTAAGGAACTTGACCCATGCCATTAAGACCTACAAAGCATTTGCAGACAAGAAAAGAATCCCCAGAAAACCTCTGGAAATAGGCAATGAAGTTTACCTTGACTCACGGAACGTTCCCCTGCATGTACCCAGCAGAAAGCTAGCCCACCGCCACTATGGCCCTTACAAGATTGTGAAGCAAATAGGGGAAGTGGTGTACAAACTAGAGCTGCTGCCTACTTGGAAAATCCACAATGTCTTTCACTGATCACTGCTATTCAAGAAAGAGGGAACCTCCCTTCCCCATCAGAAGATAAAGACCAACCCTCCACCCATCCAAGAGGGGCGCTCAACCAAATACAAAGTAGAGTACATCCATGAACACTGCCTCCACTACAAGACCCCACAGTACTACGACAAATGGGTAGGTTACCCCCCCCCCCAAAGAAAGCACCTGGGAACCGGTCTCCAACCTACCTAACACACAAGAAGCCATACAACAATACCTGGAAAAGGGGACCCAGAAGGAGGAGGGCACTGGGAGAGAAAGGAATGATGTCACAAGTGACAAACTCTTATCAACCATGCTTATCAAAAAACCCCAACTACGAAACTGGAACCCTGGCATCTCGCGGGCTGCCAGCCCGCAGGGCCGGCCGCCCGCAGTTTTTTGGGCTCAAATCAGAACAGGATTTGACTTTGGAAAATCCTTTTAAGCTTGACAAACCAAATGTACCTACGCCAATACTCTCCACACTGGGGGTTCTTGTTAAGACAGCCAATCAACGGGCAGGCCCAGCCACTGATTCTGAAGTAACTTGGGCCTGCACAGAAGGGGAAACAGAGAATTTTCCTATAGAACGCGGGCCACTCAGAGGTGGCCAATCCCCCAACCTGACTAGGGAATTTGAGCTTCCTCAGTTCAAAGCAGCCAATAAAATAACCCCTGCAACTGATGCCACCAACAACTGGGAAGACCTGGTAATTGGGAAAACCCAGGCCGACAAAATTTGGGAAAGTATTTGTGACAGATGGGCATACTTATACCCTGGGCTGCCAGGAAGATGCTCATTGTCATCCTTGCAATAAAGTGACATGAACCTTTGGTTCAACCAGATCATATCATACTTGTTATATGTTTTACTTCATCTACAGTCTACTCCTTGCAGCTCTGCTCCCCGTGCTCACCTACCCCAAGAAACCGCGGAACAGCTGCCCAAACTTTACCGTCCACCAGGAGCTCCCTTTGGCCCAGTACATTTTACTGAGTACCCACCCAACCTAGCGTATTTGGAGTTTACTCTGGAGGAGATCCTAATCCACGACCCTGAAGCTAGAACTAGAGAGACAGAAGTCCTTTATAGAGAAGGCACCAAAATTATCTGGCCCCCTCTGCTATTCCGAGACAAGTATAACTTCCTGCCCACATATTTGGTTCCAATGACGCCGCCCCACACCCAGCGGCCTGCAAGATTATGTTGCCACTGATGAATCCACTTCCACCCAAGTATTTGGGGTGATGTATATCACCCTCACTGGATTGATTGATTTCATGGTGCCTACGAGCAGACCTTGGGCAGTCCTTGGGAAATTGTTATCTTATATTGTAAAGTTAGCCCCAATCCTGTGGTGGGCTCTCCCTGCTGGGCCTGCAGGCTGTCCACCCGCAAGTTCTCAGGAAACCCCCACGGGTTGGATCCCTGACACCTTGGTTGGCTTTCAGGTCAGCTTTGGGACCCAAGGGTTTATGCTCTGCACCCTAGAAGCTTGTGCTCCTTGAACCGGCTGTGTCAGTGCAGCGTCATTATGGATCTCTACTCTCCTGCCCCCCTCCTGAGTAAGCACTTGTGTTGCACTAAGTCTATTCTTTGACCCGTGGGGGCAACCGCAACCGCGGCGCACAACGGGTGCAATGGTAGTCTGTTGTTGTGTTCCTTCCATTTTAAAATTTAATAAAATATTAAATAAAACTTAATTAAGTTACTCCCTATTTTTAATTTTTGCTTTTATCTGTTTATGGATATTCAATTAATATTTTTTCCCACCCAGTATCCCAATTATAGATTTTTTATTTTTCAGTTAGTTGTTTTTGGTTTTACAACGCCTGTTTTAGAATACTCAAAAAAATTTGCCCATTTTCCTAGATTTTACTGCCAAATTCAAACACCCAACACAATTTTTTTAAAATTTATGTCTCAGATCTTGTGTCTTATTTTAGATACCTTGGTATCATTCATGATTACAATCCATTTCACATATTGCGTGAGTTATTTTGTTTACATTGTGAGTTGCTATTGTGTTTCGTTTTTGGATTGAGTTTTGACACACCTTGCTTGGGTGTATTTTTTCACTGATTCACATAGTAAACATATGCACCCTGAAAGTCAACTCACACCATTTTGTTTGTGAATCAATGTATTTCAGATTATATTTTGAATGGTTTTGCTTTGCGTGTGAGCCTTTTGTTCTTGTGTTGACCCATTTCACCCATTAACGCCAATAAACCCTGTTAACAGAGTATATATTTTAACCTGAGAGTTAGATTTCATTTAAATCTGAAATTATTTTGTTTAAATCTGAAGAATTTTTGCTTGTTGCCAAAGCTTTTAAAACTACTGTACAGGTTATTAATTAACAAGCGTGATGTGGCGGGTGGGATGCCAAAAGAACAAAGCTGAGCTTTGCTCGCTTTGCCCTTTTACGGCATCCTGCCTAGGTACGCGTCCAGGTATCCTAGTTGAGCCACATTATTTTGTTTATTTAAATCAGTGGCCTTTTAAAACTATTTTGTTAAACTCTAGTTGGTAAAAAGAAAGGTGTGTCAGGCAGGCTGCCAAAAGAGCAAAGCTGTGCTATGCTCAGCTTCACTCTTTTACGGCAGCCCGCTGGTATGTGTTTCCAGTTATATCTGGTAAAAAGCGTTTAATGATGGTTGCTGGTATGCATTTCTAGCCTATAGCTGGTAAAAAAAGATGTGCAGGCAGGCTGCCAAAAGAGCAAAGCTGTGCTACGCTCAGCTTCACTCTTTTACGGCAGCCTGCTGGTACGTGCGTCTAGTTTATATCTGGTAAAAAGCGTTTAATGATGGTTGCTGGTATGCATTTCTAGCCTATAGCTGGTAAAAAAAGATGTGCAGGCAGGCTGCCAAAAGAGCAAAGCTGTGCTACGCTCAGCTTCACTCTTTACGGCAGCCCACTGATATGTGTTTCCAGTTAAATCTGGTAAAAAGTGTTTAATGATGGTTGCTGGTATGTATTTCTAGTCTATAGCTGGTAAAAGGAAAGATGTGCTACACTCAGCTTCACTCTTTACGGCAGCCCACTGATATGTGTTTCTAGTCTATAACTGTAAAAAGTGTTTATTGTTGGTAGGCTGTCAAAAGAGCAAAGCTGTGCTACACTTAGCTTTACTCTTTTACAGCAGCCCAATGATGTGTTTATGGTCTCAGAGCTGATAATTATCTTTGTTTGAATTAAAGATATTTATATATTATTTCCAATGTTTTTAGCCCGGGTTAAAAGCTTAGCAGAAATCAGTGAGTATAAAGCTATGAGTGGTGAGCAGGGTACCAAAAGAGAACAGCTGTGTTATGGTTAGCTTTATCTTTTTTAGCTGCTCACTGGTATCTTTCTGTTAGTCTAGCAGAAAGACTTTTTGATAGTTTCAGCAAAAATTCTAATTTTGTTCATTGTTATAGTTTTCCAAGATGATTTAGTAGTTTTCAAAAATACAGTTTTTTATTATAAAAATGATAGTTGTTTTGATTGTGCAACTTACATCAGAGAATTATAAGGAGATGCTATACAACTACTCTATTAAACTTTCAGCAAGGTCTTGTTTAGCAATTTATTTTTTTATTATGGATTATACTTTTGGCATTTAAGAGATGGAAGATTGAATAATTCTTACATTATTTTGAAGCTATAATACTTTTGAAATAATTTTTATTTTCAATAACAGATTTTGAATTCCAAAGGGCAAATCAATACCTTTATTTAAATTCTAATCATATTATATAAATATATATTTATCTCTGGCTTAGTTAATGTAGTCTATAAGCTTTACCATATCATACAAAATTTGAACTGAAATATGGATGTTTTGTTTATTTTGTTATATAACTTTTGTTCTGATATGTTCATCTTTTTTATTATAGCTTTAAAATAATTATTTTTTATGCCATTGGATCTCACTTGTAAGCTTGTACTTTTTATTCTTTAGCAGTATCTGAATTAGTTGTGGATATCTCCTTAAATATTTCATTTTTTTCATTTGGCTGGGTTGGATTTCTTTAGCATATTTATCCTTTTAATTTTTATTAAAAAGCTTAGAAATAAAATCCATCTCAATTAAAATTTTTTTTTAAAGTGGTGATGTTTTAATTTTTTAGGGTTTTGATTTTTGGTAAGTAAACAACAAAAGAGCTTTAAGATAGGGATCTTTATAATAATAAGGCCAAAACAAAATAAATGTCCATAATAGAACACTTTTTGAGTAATACAGTTGTTTTTTGACACTTTAAAGTTGCCAAGTATTTTTTTGAAACTATGCTAGTCAGATCTAAAAACTGAAAACAAATTCCAAAAAGATTTTCAAATCTACAACATAAAATTAGCTAAGCATAAGTCTTGCTAGGAACAATTTAAAAGTTCTTGCTTGATAATCTGTAGTTTTTGGCAATAAAGCTTTGCAAAGTATCCACCAAGTGTTTCATTTAAAACTAAGAAGTGCAAAAATTAAAGAAAATAATTACATTTTTAATAGGGTTTTTAAGCAATTGGATAGGATATATTACTAAAAAGTATTAAGTTAAATTTGGGTTAAAAGAGCTAGTTGGATCAAAAAACTGAATTAGACAAACATTTTTTTGTTAAAATATCTGTTTACTCTAAAAAAACTTACCCAACCCAGGATCTGCTGTAGGCAGAAATCTGGGGCTTGAAATTAAGGTTAGTAGTTTGATTTAGATGACTTACCTAAAGTATGATCTGCTGCAGGGGGAAAGTTTGTGGGTTTTTTTAAAAAAGGTTAGTAAGTAGTAAAAAGCTTACCTGGCCCAAGATTGGCTTTGGGATAAAAATCTGGGAGTCCCTAATCAAGTTTAGTAAGTTTAGAAAAAATGGCTTACCTAAATCAAGATCTGCTTGTGGGCAAAAGTCTGGTTTTTTTAATCTAGGCTGGTTTTTTAGTGAAAGAAACTTACCACCCCAAGATCTACTGTAGACTAAGTCTATCTAAAATGATTGAAGGTTAGTAATTAGGAAATAGTTACCTGAAATGCAGCTTGGTTAAAGAAGAAGATTAGTTGATCTTAACAATTCTTACTAAACCAAGATCTTCAGGGTGAAAAATCTTAATCTTTTAATCCAGGTTGGTAAACTTGATGAATGAATAACTTACCCACCCCAAGATCTGCTGTGGATCAAGCCCATCTAAAAGGAAATGAAGGTTAGTATTTCTAAGGAAAAGTTTACCTGAAATGCAGAATCAAATAGAATTTTGAATTGGGTCAGTTTTTATTTAAAATTATTACCTTTTTTAATTAAAGTTAGCATTGAAAATTCAAAGCTTGATCTTGCCTTTAATATTCTCTTTATATCTTATGAGCTGAAAAGTTAGTAGAATACTTATTTTAAAGCTTACCTTTGAGTTTGAAGTAAATCTAAGTTTGAGTTGAAAAGTTAGTATTGAGTTTAGTGAAGCCTTACCTTGCTTGTCAAGTCTAATCTTATCTCCTATGCTTTAAATCATCCAATCATAGTAGTTAGCGGTATCCTTTTTATCCAATGATTAGTGATTTGCGTTGTGCGACGTCGGCCATCGTTGGACAGGTTCGGACCCAGAAATCAACCAATCAAAATGAATAAAGACATATAAAGCTCCAATAAAAATCAATAAATTTTAATATATATATTTCTATATCTTACCTTAATATTGAACCGGATCAGTTTAAATCTACTTTCAATATTTTTTACTTTAATTTTTCCTGCCGCAGGCTGGGATGCCGCGAGACACTGCGAAGTGTCCAACAACCCCTCCTGCGGCAACATCAGCCATACAAACCGGACTATTTGATAGGCAGGCTCGGTATCGACGTCGGCCTGCATCGGACTTAAAAATCGGACTGGTTTTCCAGCCGAAAACATAGTAAAAAGCTTCCCTAGCGACTGGAGAAGTCTAGGGGCGATGTTCCACCAAAAAACCCCACTCAAACACGCCTAAATTCTTTCCCAAAGCTTACAATTAGATGACGAAACCCCTGTTGATTTGAATCAGCTTTGATGTTTTCACTATGCTAGGTTTTGATTGGATGCTTGAAATCCGAGCACCCGAACTTTTGCATTGTAAAAGCAAATAAATCGTAACAGCCTTGGATCAGGAGGTTTCTGACAAACTATTTAACCAATTGCAACTATATTCCTACACGGGTAGATTAATTAAATGCTTGTGCTTTTGAAGTTTCTAATCATTTCTTGCTATGTGCTGGCAAACAATGAAAAGGTCACATTCCTCTTGGCAGATTCAACCCTCCAAGTCGAAGGTGCACAAATTCTAGATGCTGAATATTCTTTTTCGTTGAATGATATCAATCAGTTTCCTCGGTAATTGGTTTTATTTGTTTTAAAGTTGATTTATTTTGGGTCTCTTTTACAGAATACTATTTTGGTATTCAAGTTTTAGTTTGCTGTCAAATAGTCTATCCAAATAGAGCTTAAAGTACGTCAAGCTAAACAGAGTTAGTCTCGTAGGCCCTAAATTCCAACTCTCCAATCAAATATTTATGAACTATCAGCAAGGCCCACCAAAAAGCATCTGGGTTTTACTAGAAGGGTTGAAAACCGAAACAAAGTACGAAGCTAGAGTATGTTTTTCTGCTTCGGTAAGTATTACACTTTTAAACCACATCTTTCCTGTTTTTAAACCATCAGCTTCGCTCAAAAACAAAGGCACCTATTTTAGAAATCCACCTAAAAGTCACTGCTTGTATATATCACACGTTTAAGTGGAACCTCTATCACTCCTTGTAACTTCCTCATGCTGTTTGATCAAAGCAGCCACTAAATTCACTCAACAAAAAACATTTTTCAAATCATATAGCCCTTTTAGATTCAGGACTTGCTAATATGCTATATCTTTAGTCTCGTTTTCCTGCCCTTATGCCTCTTTATTATTTTTTAGTTAATGTTATTACAGGATTCAGAAATTACCCTCGTTGTAGCTGCTTCATATATGTAGATGGTTTGTTTTACCGAAGCACTTTCATTTCTAGACCAGATAATGAGTCACACCAGTTATTATAAAATTAGCTCGGTAAACTTATTTTTTGTTTGTAACAATACTTTCCAGGAAATCCTCCAAAAAAGGAAGTCTACAAAACCACTGATAACTTTTTGTATTTTGTATTCAACCCTTACTTCTTGCAGCAATTTATTTTTATGTATTCTATTAGACACCGGCAATTATAGAGTTTGAAATGTGGAACCTATCTTCAATCCTGAAAACACAAGCTATTACGCATGCAAAGGAGTCTTATAGCCCAGAGGTATTGTCGTTGCTTCTGCTTATTTAACAGGGTTAAAGTTGGCAAACAATGCAAAAGGATTTTCATTGGCCTTACACATTCTTATTAAGAGTGAAGGTGTCTCAACTGGCCTTGGTAGCTTGAATATTGGGAATGATTTTCTATATAATATTGGTAAGCTTTGTGGGCTCCAATCAGTGTTTGAAATGGCATTACATCTTATTTATTTTATTTAGATCTTGAACCTGTTTACTTTAGTGTTATACCAAGTTCAGCATTCAGTTTGATGCCCATGCTTATTCTGATGATTACCTTGGGCTACTTCCTTATCATATTTTTAGACCAGTTCTTAAATTCTTTACCAGAGAATTGTAAAGGTTCCCATCTTGATTAAAAGTGTTAATTCTTGGGAGTAATGTGACTATGTTTTATGTTAAGATGTGAATGATAAGGTAACTACAATGTTGACATAGTTAGACTTTTCTTGATATAACTCAGTCAAAAATCTTATTCAAAATTATCATTCCTAATAAGACCTATCTTAACTAACTTTGTGTCTTAAGAAACCACTCTGAAGGGCTCATATCACCTGCCTGGAGATATTCTAGCATGTGCAGCAAGCAGAAGTCAGCTAAATGCTAGTTTATAGATTCAAACTGCTAGGGGTTATAATAGTTCAATCATTCTGGATTTCTCAAGCCAATTTAGGTGGCTCTGTTTATATAGATGTTGTAAATATATCTATTGAGTCTATTAAGTTGAAGAAGACAGCAGAAGAGATATTCAGAAGGGAGAACTGATATAATACTATGCAATTATTGTTTATACCAACTAAGAGTCATCGATACAGGTAGCTCTCATGCCATCAACAAAAATGCAATTGTTGCTACTTGGAGGGCCATGAAAAGTTACTTGGTTGGCAACTAGAGGATTCACACATCCCTGATTTCAAAAATAAGTCCTTTGGTGGCTGGAAAACTTAAAATGTAATTTTTACTATGATATGGCTCTTGTAACATCTTTTGTATGATGTGAGTCATAGCTGTGCTAGTAAAGGACTCTTGGCTGTGAAATACTTCTCTAACACTGGAGTAGCAAGGTCAGCCTCAATTAGGAAGGGGATCTTTGAGGTGTCTAAAAATAACTTGTGAGGAATGTTTCTAAGTGGATCTGCACAGCTCAGATTCAGTCAATTATGATGAAGTTTCTTGGTGTTGCCCTAGAGGTCCCTGATAGATAGTTTTTATTTATAGACTTGAATAATCTGAAATAGGTTAAGAAGATTAAGTCAAATTTGCCTTGTTGTGGATTCATTGCATACACTTATTCCTCTGTTCTGTATTTTGCTTCTAAGCACCTCTTTCCCTACAGGGCTTCATTTTGTATGCCTTGGTATATCAATGTGCCAATAAAGGGCTGGGGGTGAGTGTCACAGCCTGAACCAGAGTCTGGCTATCCTTGTAACAGAAATTACTGGGTAGTATGAAGAGGTCTTCAAGTGGTGAGGAATAACCACCCAAATCCACAAGGAGTTGATGATTGGCCACCACCAAATCTTCAAATACCGTTTAGTGAAATTCCCAAAGGATACACTAGGATTTAATAAGATAATTAAACACAACCAAAGTAGTCCCAGATAAATGGCCTGCAACAAGATTAAGGAATCATCTGAATGGAACTCAGGACATTGAGAGGTGGTAACAGTCTCAGTTTTGGATTCCAGAGCAAAGACTCCAAGATTGGCAGGCATTGGTATAACATTAGACAGCACAGACAATGTAGAGCCCAAAGCAGGACCCCGTCTTTCCATTACAATTCAATTTAATATCAAGTTGTATGGAATATAGCAGAGAAGACTCACTACAGGATGCCTTTTAAAATATGTTAACCAGGAGACAATTTAAGTTTAGTGAGTATAATTTTTGGGGAGGACTCAACTCAAGAGTTGAACAGTGGAAAAAGTTTTAATATGTGCCAAAATTATTGACTCAGGAATACCACCTGAATTCATGGCTCCTATTCTGTTTCATCATTCCAAAGAGTATCTTGTCCAGCACACAAAAAACTCTTGTGTGATTAATTTTTGCTGACTGTTCTGATAAACAAAGTTGTATCAGGTGACTCTCAGATTACGTATATTTATCCGTGCCAATCTTCTCTGGGTAATCAGATTTTGCTGACAAACTGGAGCGGCAGTAACCCATTTTCTGTGAGAGAGGGGGGCTAAACTAACTAAGTTTGGCTCTCATCCCGGCGAAACAAACCACCAGGATGCTGCCCAGTGAAGGACTGGAACGGCCTCTTGAAAGGGAGACCACAAGGAGGACACAGGAGACAACCAAGGAAAGTAAGCGTTCAGCGCCATCAGCGCCAACCCAGTGAGCAGCCAGGGGGTACAAGTGGGAGTGAAAGAGAGCGCCACAGATGCGCGCAAAGGTGCAGAGGTGCTCTTCTCTAAGCCGAGAGAGGAGGACCTAGGCACCTTCTCGGCCACCGGAGTGGAAGAAGCATGGTCAAGGACCCCCAAATCCAAATCATCACAGGTTAGGCTCTTCACCACAGCCTCCCCAGAATAAAGAAGACTGCCGGGCAAGCTCAGGAGGCTAGAGGGGGCCGCGCTTGCGAGTTGCGCTGAAGAGGAGAGTTTAGACCACAGGTCTGGCAAGGTAGACCACAAGAGGAGCAAAAAGGGGGTCAGAGAAAATGCAACAAATCTTAAAACTGGGAGTATCATGGGTGGATTCTCCCAGAAATTCTGAGAAGAGTGGTGTAATTTTTTGATAAACTTTGGTCAAATTTGGGGACAACAGGGGCAGCCACAAGAAAAGAACCAAAGTAGGATCAGGAAGGGTTCGGGGAGCTTGGCGGTGTGCTCGGGCGTCTTTAAAGTGACCGGGAATGAAAGCGGGTTCAAAATTGAATATTTTTAGAGAAAAATACAAGATAAAGTAAGTTTTTATATTGAATTTAACTAAAAACTTTAGGCTCAAGCATAAAACTTTAAAAGCAAAAGCAAAAACTGAAACACTATACACTGGAGCCAAATTTAAGGGTTCCAGAAGAGAGAGCGGGTTCAAACTGGGGCAGGTAAAGGTAATGTTAAAGACGACTACTATCACTTTAACACTTTTAGCTGAGAGGATCAAACAAAGACCCAAATAACCCAAACTGAAAATTAGTGTAGAGAAAAACCCAAAACTTTTAATAGTTGAGAATTGACAAGCAGGGGACTCAAAGTCCCCTGGCCTTGTTAAAAGGGGTAGGATTAACAGAAATTGGTCACATGGCTTCCAATGTGGCATTTGATTGGGCAGAGGAGAATATTTGCTGACCAGGGCCAGGGGGACTGGAGGGTTCCAGTGTAATTTTTGCAACTCCCTCTGATTGGCTGGAAGGTAATGCAAGCATTTCAGATCTAGTTGGCTTTGTAGTTGTTGATGTGGCCCCATTTGATTGGGTGTTCCTAATTGTCTTTAAAAGCAGACAATACCATGCCAATAAATAGTCCAAATTAACTAGTGTTTCTTCCCAAGTTGGAGCAACCAGAGCTGGGGGTCCTGCAGGATATGCCAACACAAATCTTTCATCCACTGTGTGAGCTAAATCATTAAGGGAATTTAGTGGTTTTGCTGGGCTTGGTGCAGTCTTTTTTGTGCGACGAGGAAATACAGTCCTATCCAAGGCCAAAGGGGGCAGTGAATTTACATTTTCAATCAACAGTTTGATTTGAATCTTTCAACTCAGCCAACTTGGTTTACTGTTTTCCTGATTTCTTGGCTTTTTGGTTAGGACAAACAATACTGGCACTATGGAAACTAAGAATGACAATTCTTGTGACATAAGGGCAAGTTGAGCCTGAAAGGCTATGTATACTTTAGGTGCAGCTTTTACCAGGTAATTGGTTGCAGTGGCCCAACAATGTCATGATGAAGTCTGCAAAATTCTGAAAAGTTCACAAAATGGGGAATAAAATACCAAATTATCAAAGAATTAAAAATTAGCAAAACTTATGAAGTTAAAATTGGCAGACAAAAATCTCCAAGCAGAGATAGAGAGACAACATAGACAAAGAAAACTAGGGCAGAACAGAAGAATAAGATTGATTGAGAAATGATTACTGGATTTTGTAAATGCACAGGCTTACAAATTGGTTCTACAATTCCTTCAATTTCAAAATTGTGGGGGTCCAAAATCAGCGTGGAGGCCGCAGAAACCACAAAATCAAAGCCACACCCTGTGAGGTACCACACAGGCACTTAAGCAAAAAGAAACTCCATCTTTAGGGGATAATAATCTGAAAACTTTAAAATTTGATATTGGTTTTAACATTATAGTGTTTATTGAACTACTAAAGTAGCTCTAAAAAATTGAAAGTCAATATGAGAATTGGGATTTGGCAATGATTTGACAGGCCTAAATTTTTGTCACTAAGCCTCCAGAAGCTACTGAAAATTTTGTGATATCATAAATTGATTTGACACCAAAAAGCACCAAATTACCTGTTTTTGAGGCTTTCAAGCCTTTTTTGACTCATTTGACAAAATTGGCAAAACCTGTGCATGCTTTGCCACAACACATTTATTGACAAAGGCTTGGTTTAGATCATCCAGACTCTTTATGGGTTTTTGGGACTAGTTGCTTAGGTGCTTTATTTCAGGTGTGAACAATTTCAGTTAAGATGGCATTATCTGTGACAATAGTCCTGAGTGAAAGTGTCTGCAGATAAAAGATGGGCTTATGTCATTTCATTTATGCTGGATGAATGTCTGATACCAGAGAAAGCTTAGTAGGTGCATAGAGGAGAGAGATCCAAGTGAGAGGGTGAAAAAAGACCTGGTCAGTTAGTAGAAAGAGGCAATTGGTTGAGAAGGTGGGTGTTCTGGTAGCAAATAATTAGATAGAAATATCAGTTGATTATACTTTTTTTATGATGCACATAGTAGATAAAGGTTGGGTCAAAAGCAATAAACCCTGCTACAGTAGTTTTAAAAGCTATGGCAACAACTGAAAATACCTCAGATTTAAACAAACTCCATCTCTCAGGTTAAAATATACACTCTGTTAACAGGGTTTATTGGCGTTAATGGGCAAAATGAGTCAACACAGCAACAAAGGGCCCACACACAAAGAGAAATCATTCAAAATACAATCTGAAATACATTGATTCACAAAAAAAATGATGTGAGTTGACTTTCAGTGTACATATGTTTACTATGTGAATTGGTGACAAAATACACCCAAGCAAGGTGTGTCAAAATGCAAACCAAAAACAAAACATAATAGCAACTTACTATGTAAACAAAATCACTCACGCAGTGTGTGCAATGGATTGTAATCAAGAATGATACCAAGGTATCTAAAATAAGACACAAGATCTGAAACATAAATTTAAAAAAAATTGTGTTGGGTGTTTGAATTTGGCAGTAAAATCTAGGGAAATGGTTGGATTTTTTTGAGTATTCTAAAATGGGTGTTGTAAAACCAAAAACAACTAATTAAGAAATAAAAATCTATAATTGGGATACTGGGTGGAAAAAAATATTAATTGAATATCCATAAACATATAAAAGCAAAAATTAAAATTAGAGAGTAACTTAATTAAGTTTTATTTAATATTTTATTAAATTTTAAAATGGAAGGGACATAATACCAGAGTACCAATACACCCGTTGTGCGCCGTGGTCGCGGTTGCCCCCGCGGGTCAAAGAATAGAGTTGGTGCAACCCAAGTGCCTACTCAAGGAGACAGAAGAGGAGAGTTCCATAGTGACACTGCACTGACACAGCCGGTTCAAGGAGCACAAGCTGCTAGGGTGCAGAGCATAAACCCTCGGGTCTCAAAGCTGACCTGGAAGCCCACCAAGGTCACCACTACAAAGAAAGTTAGAAATAAGGAGGTAGAACTTACTTTGTATGTGTTTGACGTTGTGTACCAGCAAGAGTTGGTCCCATCAGCCATGCTGGAGAAGGTGAAGCCTGTACTTGATACTAGCTATAAGCCCTAAGTCAGTGATGGCAATCAGAAGGATGACAAGGAGCCCCAGTTCTATAAAACCAATGAGGGATAGCTGGTGTTAAAAAAGGTTGCAGCCTTCTATACCAATGTACCTATGCCCTGTGTTGTGCCCAATGCCAACAATTCAATCCCAACTGCTATAAAGCCCGCCCCAAAGCGCATCCCTGACATCAAACACATCATCCTGCTTAAGTTAATGCGGGAATCAGGTGATTACAAGGTGGCAGTGGCCCTTGTTGGAGTGTATCCCAAGTACGCCAGCAAGACCTTCCAAAAATTCATTTATACTGGTTGTGTCCTTGCTGCGGAGAAATCCTTGTGTGTTTCTACCATGCTCACCAAGGAGCACAAATGGGCAATTCACCAGTGGATCACCTGGGACTGCCATCTTGAACTGGAAAATATACAGGCCATGGTTAAATCTAATTTTGGGATTGAGGCCTCAATTTCCTTCTATTATCATTTGGTTAAGGGAATGTGATTTTCCTGGAAAAAGATCAGGGTATCTCCCTACAACAGAAACAGCCCAGCCAATATTGACGTCCGGAAAAACTACACAGAAGCGTACTCTGCCCTCAAAGCCAAGGGGACAGTCAAATTTTATTATATTGACAAATTGGCATTTGCCTCGTCAATGCGCAATGAGTATGGCTATGTCCCCAAAGGCTCCAATGACAGGATGGCTCAGCGTGCTGCGGTCCAGGCCACAGCCTACTCAATGATGGCTCTCCTCGGTCCAAAGGGGGTTGAGCTTTATCAAATGATATTGGGTTCTCACAACAGCCTTACCTTTTTGTCATTTCTCCAATTGGTCCAGGAGCACCTGAGGCACACAAGCCCGGGCTTCACCAATGTGATTGTGTTGGACAATGTTGATCTCCACAAGGTGGCTAACATTCTCAAGAAATTCCCAATGATTGACACAAGCATTGCAGTGGGCCCCCAGCAATTGGCCACGGCAAATTTATGCCTTCTCTTTCTCCTCATTATTCACCCTTCCTAAATCCCATAAAGAAGTTTTTGGGTGGCTCAAGCAAGTTGTCAAGCAAGGAACCCCAACTGGGACCAAGGACCTCTTTAAATTGCTGCAGGCCAGGATCCACACCCTCCCAGCTGAGACTGTGGCCAAATTCTATGGCCACGCTGATTTGTTCATCCCCGCGTGCCTAGCCAAACAGCCAACTAATTAAAGGCTTAGTGTGTCCAATTTTTTTAATATTCTCTTATTTACTATTCAAGATTTATTAATTATCATTTTATATTTAAATGTTTCCATGCCTGCAATCACATTCAGAAGATCCATCAATAGATGTAAGTAATTTATTTTATTATATATTATTTTATTATGCCATCTGAGGTAATCCCAAACGCTTGATACTGGATTACGCAAATAGATTTAAATCACTTTGGTCAAATAAATATAAAAATAGTTTTAAAAAAATTAAATGTAAAATATACAAGTTAGAATTTATTTTATTAACATATAATTTTAGGCTTTTATGAAAACTGTTTCTGCAATTTATTTTGCAAAACTGGTTTGCTGAAATAAAAATTATAAAAATTTATTATAATAAAAATAATATAAATTGTAATAAAATTTATTGGAATCATATTTTTATTGTGTGCGCCTGTAGTGGGTTCTTTGGTATGTACCCACCCTGCAATGGAGGTGGCACACAACCTCCATTGCCACACCATGAACGATGGATACAACCTTATTGAAATACTCCCTCCTGCTGGTGAAAGGCAGTAGGGTCAGGTGGGAGTGAAGCAGCAGCTTTTCAGGCGGAGCTGCAAGCCCCTGTAATGAGCATCATTTTGTTGTGTTTGGCTCCAGGGGACGACATCCTGGAGGACACAGCGGGAAATCTTTATTACGAAAGATTTGAGGTTCAAAGCTAGCCTTGGGTTAGCCTTCAGGGCAAAATTAAGGGCACATACCTTAATTTTCTGGAAAACAAGATGTAAAGGTCCTTTTGGCAGAAAGGACAGGAAAAGCTTGAATATTATAAAAGCCAATGCAAATGTGGATAAACTTGTCTTTATTAGGGGTAATGATTCTACTTTAAATAGTTGACAAGAGGCAGGGATCACTCAATAGGAAGACAGAGTGGCTGAGGGGGTCACGCTGGGATGAGGTCATACCAGGATCAACCACAGACAGGTATGATAATCCGGAATGGGTGGATATTGAACCAGACCCATTTGCAGAAGGCAAGGAATTTCCAAACTTGAAGGCAAAACCAGTCAAATCTTTGCAACTATCAATATTCAAAGGGCAAATCAAAATAGCATTAATAGCATGATTTACAACAAGGGGTCCTGGATCACATGATCAACCAAGTTGTATCCAGGGGGGACCTTCTTTCTGTTGAGTGCAAGCTGGGCCTTGTCAATTCCCAGAAGGACCCTGTCCAGGTCCTCTACAGACGTGCCCATCCCAAAGTAGAATAGAAACCCCATGTAAACAACCAGATGAAGCCTTTGCCCTGCAAAGGCTTCTGTGAACTCAGACAGTTTATTATAGACTGCGCTGATCTTCTTGTTGTGCCTGGTCTTTGCAAAGGTCAGCTCCATGGCTGCAGGGAGCCCCGTCTTGTTGGCACTCCAGGCCAACCCAAAGTCTGCCAGGAGGATCTTGGTATTCTTTACAGCTGTTGCGTCTGCAACAGCCAATTTGCCCATCACACACCCAAAGTTCTCTAACAGGTAAGATATGGTATGCTTCACTGGGAAGCAGAAGCAAGCAGCCGTGTGAGCCCAGCCCATCTCCAGTACATTTTTGAATGGGAACGTCACCAGGATGTCCCAAACAAGCTCAATGGAGTTTACACAGTAAACTTCATTGAGGGATACTGGGTCCAGGCGGACCAGTTGGGCATCCTTGTAGGCAGTAACTGCCCACTTGGATTCTCCCTTGGCATGCGTCAGCCTGGCTAGCGCGTCCCTTGTCATTGGGAAGGACCTGTGAATTCTGTCTTCAAGCTCCTGCACAACAGGGGGGACAGATACAATTGCTTTGCCACATGAGTGGCATAATTTGCATAAAAGGTGGCCGGGACAAAGGGGACCAGGACTTGGCGGAGTTTGCCATCTACATTTTCTAAGAAAAAAGGTAAGTTTTTTGAAAATTTATTAATTTTGTTTTTTAGGCTACCTTCTTGTGTTTCTTTCTTGCCCGCAGCCTCAGCCGGCTTGGCCATTCTTGGCGCAATCTATTGCGCAGGCTATTTGGTATCCTCTGCCCTGGCACGCTTGGCAGGTTTGAGATTTTTGTACATCTCTGGGTCATGAACCCAGACGGATGGCGCAGAAAGATTATATGCCTTAAATTGCAGGCCCTTGACCACAGTTTTTTGAAAATTTAGTAAGCGCCCAATTGTCTTCTCTGGGGTGTCTGGCATTTTTGACATTAGTGCCTTTGCAGACACCTTGTCAATTTTGTCCCCAGTGAGGACAGCAGACTTCACTTTGGCTTTGACCTTGCAGTCAATGTCCTTTATTTTGGCAATTGCCAAGTCAATATCTTTCAGAAGCTTCTCCAATTCTCTCATTGATTTTTTACTAACCTTTCCATATGTTTTTATAGCTTTTGCCCCAATAAATTCTGTATTATTTTGATACTGTTGCCTCTTTGTTTATTCCTTTTTGTTTTCCCATCTACTACATTATCCCATCTTTTTACCCATTTTGTATATGTTTTACACTCATCTCAATATGTGTTGTTTGCTTTTTGTTGGCATTGTTTCCTTTATTACCATATTATTTTTGGCGCTTGACATAGCCCCTTGTGAAAATATTAACAACAATTTGGTGATCAGCTAAATTTGAATTAGAAAATTATAGTGTTAACTGTTTTTAGATAAAGTTGTTACTGATCCAAATTCAAAACCTTAATGATAAACTTTAAGCCAATCAGGAGCTGAGTGATAAAGTGATTGTTGTAGCATAAAGGGTCATTCAATAATTCTTTGATGTATGTGAGCTAATTAATATAATTGGCTGGATGTTTTGTCATTGTACGCCATTGCCGCTGTGGTGAGTTGTTGGTGGACTAGTGCCCAATCAGCTGCTGGGTTAGCACTAGTCCACCAACAACTCGCATCAGCGGCAATGACGTACAATGGCAAAACATCCAGCCAATTATATTAATTAGCGCACATGCATCAAAGAATTATTGAATGATCCTTTATGCCACAACAATCACTTTATCACTTGGCTCCTGATTGGCTTAAAGTTTATCATTAAGGTTTTGAATTTGGATCAGTAACAACTTTATCTAAAAACAGTTAACACTATAATTTTCTAATTCAAATTTAGCTGATCACCAAAATGTTGTTAATATTTTCACAAGGAGTGTGTTTAAGTGCTAAAAATAACTGTGTTCTGGATCTAGATACATGGCATAGTAAATATATGATTTTATAGAAATAAGCTGAACATAAAGAATAAAATCAACTATAAACAAAGAGAACACAAACAATTGAAATTCAAAAAAAGATAATATAAATAGAAAATGTTTGGTGACAGGGGGTTTATTGGGGCAGGGGAGAGTGATGCCTAGGAGGCAGAATAGCGCAGGAAGAAAGACATAGAGGCAGTCCTGGCCTGGGGGGTCTGGTATTGAGTGGGTTGGGCTTGTGGGTGAGGGATTTGGTGGTGGGGGCGGAGGCAGGAGGACTTTGTGTGATGGCTGCCAAATAACGCTTGTTGTATTCCTCATTAGTCATTGGCTGGATGGGCTGGTAGGTGGCAGTGGCCCAAGATGGAAGGCGCTTATCCTTATGTGATTGGTTGCCCATGTTCACATGGAAAACCATTTGCGCAAACAAGTCAGCTACCATTTGGTGACCAAAGAGAAAATTGTGGTCAAGGACCCCAAGATAGAGGTTGTTGAAAGCCTGAGGGCAGCGCTCCTGTAATGTAGATCCCATGTTGAAGAAGACAACATCAGCCAGATGGACGTCTGCATGGCTAGCAGGGTAGACTGAGGCCTGGTGCCTGCGTTGCTGGATGGCCTCAAGGGCGGTGGAGCTACCCTCCATCTGGTGGCTCAAGAAAACTTGGTACTTGGAATTCGAGCCATCCCAGGAGTCGAGTAATCCACCGAGGATGTGGCTGTATGAGTAGCCATTGATGAAATCTGGGTTTGTCCAATAGTAGACAAAACCCTTGGCTGAAACAGCCAGAAATGCATCAATGAAAGTCCCCTTCTTGACCTTCTTCCTTCTATTCTTGGCGGCGGCTTTTCCTTGCTTGCCAAAATCATCAAAAGCTATTGATAGCTTGTAATAGAAGATGATCATGACATCATCAGTTAGACTAGTCAGGCATCAGACCAGGGTTGATTTGATGGCGGTGTCATATGGGGAATCCTCAGCACCATCTCATTGGTTGCCGGCAAAAATAGGTAAGAACCCATATGAAAGCCACCTTCTCATACATCCAGAGCTGCACCATGCGCTCAGAGACCCATATGTTATGGTGCACAAGCTGCTTTTGGACCTGGGTCAAGGAAAGCTTGGGATCCCGCTGGAGGAGGTCAAGCATGATTGGGTATGCCTCAGATATTTGTGACTTGGGGGCCTTCTTGGGCTTCTTGGCCGTCCCAATCAGATTCCCCCTGTTTATCAGGTTGTTGAATTCCCGCATGACAGTAGCTTGGGTAAATTGCAACTGGGCGGCAATCTGTTCCCAGGACAGACCCTGTAGATTCAGTGCCACAATTTCCTGAAGAATTTGGGCAGTGATGATTCGTCACTTGGGGCGCTGGGCCAGGAGAGCTGAAGCCTGATTGGCTGTAGGGGGGCAGGTTGGGTGTTGACAGGCAGTTGTTCTAAACCAGGGTTGCCATTCTGACTGACTGGTTGTTTGGCAGCTTGTGCAGGGGTGGGTAAGGAGGCAGGGGTAGAGCTGGACGCTAGGTGACTGCTGAACAAGTCAAAGCCATAGGGGTCGGTGGTCAGGTACAGGTCAGCTTACTTGTTACCCGCCTCAAAGGCTTGGGTGTAAACAGGTGCCTCCACGTTCTGAGCCTTGCCTCCATTGAAGCTGGTCTGGCTGCTGCTGGCTTGGCTGCTGGCGCTGTCAAAGATATTGCTGTTAAAAACCATTGTAAAAAACCTAGGATAAAATCACTAAAAGTAGAAATTTTAAAATTTAATGATTTATTTTTATTGTAATCTTGAGTCCATATTTGGAAGGTTCTCAAAACCTTTTTATACAAATCTGGAGCCCTGAAAATGGATAAAATGCCTTTGTTCCTAAATTGGATAGCTGTTGATTGGCTGTTAAACTGTTATTTTTCTATTTTAGGCTGCTCATACTACACATCTTGTGTGAGTTCATTTTGTTTTGTGCTTGTGTAATCTTGCTTCTAGATTGCTCAAGTTTTGTTTCAATTTAGTTCTTCTGTTGGTGCCTCATATGAACCCTGATTGGATTATAATATACTCCAGAACAGCATCCATCTATTTCACTTGTTGCGTCAGTTCATTTTTTTGTGGTTTGAACTACACCGCTTGATGTTTGATGTAATTTTGTATAATGGGCTAGTGAAATTTCGTTTTTTGTTTGACAGTCCATTTATTAACTGAAATTTTATAAATTAATTGAATCCTGAATCTCGCGCAACTTGGATTTCATTTAAATCTGAAATCATTTTGTTTAAATCTGAGGTGTTTTTGGTTGTTGCCATAGCTTTTAAAACTACTGTACAACAAGATGCTACAAGTGGATACATTGATTTTTTATTTAATGAAGTCAACAATAAGAAGGGCTATTATTTCTCATTATTATACTTGCTCTAGAAACTTACAGGGGCTTGGGAGATAGGACATCATTTTGGTTCAGTGCCACTGTCTGTTTGATGTCATTCTCTCCAGTGGCAACACAGGTTTCTTGGTGGTTTGTTGGTGGTTTGTTAGTTCCTTTTCCAGGTTTAGGGACTTCTACGCTCTTTTCTCAGTTTGTTTGTGTTTTTTTCAGAATTCTGATAGCTTAAATCATTTGACAAATGTTAGGCTGCAGGTGCTTCAGCATGTTATGTTTGAACCTTGGTTTTAGTGGTGCTAAACCAGTTATTGTTGATAAAATTGACCAATTAGTTAGCAGATCAATTTTTTGGTTGTTAAGTAGTTTCCTGAGATGCTACATCACACATTTGCTCAGTGATTTGGGCCTTGGATACTATAATATATTGGCTTTTAAAATTAGCAATTATTTGGGGCCTTAAGCTTTTAAACTTGTGTTATCTTGAAGAGCATTATTAGGAATTACCAGGGCATTTTGGGGCACTATGTTCATATCTGTCATTAAGTTGTCAGGCACTTTCTGAGCCCTGACAGTAAGAGATATATTATTTGGTTTAGAAGAATTCTGTTTTCCTTGGTTAATGTATTGCAGTGTGCAAGGGGTACCAAATTTCAGGGTGGTGAAAGTGAACCCAACTTATAGTTAACTATGATGCTGCTGTAACTGTGCTGTTTTAGCAGAGTTACAATGAGAAAAATGAGTGAAAACTATATATTAAGCTTTATTAAGATATTGATATTATATAGTTGGGGTAAATTGTGATAAAAGAAACATGATTGTGAAGATTCCTTTGTTGGATTGAACAGGGGGTGGCTTGATCCTTGTAATAAGTCAAGTGCTAAATTGAGCTGTCCAATGAGCTGGGATTGTCACTGGTTCTTGTTGCTGGATTTAGTAATTTAAGTTGGCTTTCACATTTGGCTACAGGTCATTGTAAAGTTGGGTTGTGGGTCACGGAACCATTTGAGTGGAACCTTACCGGGGCTTGAATATGTTGTTTCAATAGCACTAATTAACCTAATTGGCTGGATTTTTTACCATTATGTGACATTGCTGCTGTGGTGAGCTGTTTGTGAACTAGTGCTAACCCAGCAGCTGATTAAGCACTAGTCTAAAAACAACTTGTCACAGCGGCAATGGTGCACAATGGCAAAACAACCAGCCAATCAGATTAATTAGTGCACATGCATCAAAGAATTGTTGAATAATTCTTTATGTCACAACAATCACTTTCTCACTTGACTCCTTATTGGCTTAAATTTTATCATTAAGGTTTTGAATTTAGATCAGCAATAACTTTCTCTAAACTCAATAAACTTATAATTTTCTAATTTAAATTTGGATGATCACCAAACTATTCTTAATATTTTCACAAAGGGCTATGTTTAAGTGCTAAAAATAACTGTGTTCTGGATCTAGATACACAACATAGTAAATATATGATTTTATAGAAATAAGCTGAACATAAAGAATAAAACCAACTATAAACAAAGAGAAAATAAACAATTGAAATTCAAGATATGATAGTATAAATAAAAAATGTTTGGCAGCAAGAAGTTTATTTGGGACAGAAAGTGTGATGCCAATTAGACAGAATAGTGCAGAAAAAAGGTGTGGAGATGGTGCTAACCTGAGAGGGCTGGGACTAAATGGGTGGGGCTGATAGATTGGGGTTAGTGGTGGCGGGAGATAAACCAGGTGGATTGTGTGTGATGGCTGCCATATAGCGCTTGCTATATTCTTCAACTGACATTGGCTCAATTGGCTGGTATACAGCTGTTACCTGGGGTGAGAGGCACTTGTTTTTCCGTAATTGGATGCCCATATTTATGTGGAAGACAATTTGGGTAAACAAGTTGGCCACCATCTGCCAACCAAAGAGAGAATTATGGTCAAGGACACCAAGGTAAAGATCATTAAATGCCTATGGGTGGTGCTCCTGGGCTGTGTCCCCAATATTAAAGAATACAACATCAGCCAGATGGATGTCTGTATAGCCGGCTGGGTAGATCAAGGCCTGGTGCTCACATCCTTGGATGCTCTTGATGACGGTGGAGCTATCCTCTATCTGATGGCTTAAAAAAACCCAATATGAGATATTTGAGCCATCCCAGGAGTCAAGTAATCCACTGAGGATGTGGCTGTACTTGTAGTCATTGGAAAAATCTGGGTTTGTCTGATAATAGACAGAACCTTTTGCTGAAACAGCCAGAAACACACCAATGAATGTCTCTTTCTTGACCTTCTTCCTTCCTTTTTGGGTGGCGGCTCTTCCTTGCTTGCCAAAATCATCAAAAGATATTGATAGCTTGTAGTAGGAGATAAAGATGATGCCATCTGTTAGACTAGTCAGGCATTGGGCCAGGGTTGATTTGATGGCGGTATCATACAGGGAATCATCAGCACCATCTCATTGGTCGCCGGCAAAATAGGTAAGAACCCGTATGAAAGCCACCTTTCCGTGCATCCAGAGCTGCACCATGCGCTCGGAGACCCATATGTTATGGTGCGCAAGCTGCTTTTGGACCTGAGTCAAGGAAAGCTTGGGATCCCGCTGGAGGAGGTCAAGCATGATTGGGTATGCCTCAGATATTTGTGACTTGGGGGCCTTATTTGGCTTTTTGGCTGTCCTGATCAGATTCTCCCTGTTCATCAGGTTATTGAATTCCAGCATGACAGTAGCTCAGGTAAATTGCAACTGGTTGGTAATCTTTTTCCAGGACAGACCCTGTAGATTCAGTGCCACAATTTCCTGAAGAATTTGGGCAGTGATGATTTGTCACTTGGGGCACTGGGCTGGGGAAGCTGAAGCCTGATTGGCTGTAGGAGGGGCAGGTTGGGTGTTGATAGGCAGTTGTTCCAAACCAGGGTTGCCATTCTGACTGACAGGTTGTTTGGCAGCTTGTGCAGGGGTGGGTAAGGAGGCAGGGGTAGAGTTGGACGCTAGGTGACTGCTGAACAAGTCAAACTCATAAGGGTTGGGGGTCAAGTAAAGGTTAGCTTCCTTGTTACCCACATCAAAGGCTTGGGTTTAAACAGGTGCCTACACGTTCTGAGCCTTGCCTCCATTGAAGCTGGCTTGGCTGCTGGCGCCGTCAAAGATATTGCTTTTAAAAACCATTATAAAAAAACCAGGATAAAATCACTAAACATAGAAGCTTAAAATTTTATGATTTATTTTTGTTTCATTTTAGTCCTTCTGTTAGTGCCTCACTTGAATTCTGATAGGATTATATTATACTATGGAACAGCATTAATCTATTTCACTTGATGTATTAGGTCATTTTGTTTGTAGTTTGAACACCACTGTTTGGTGTTTGATATAATTTTGTATTATGTGTTAGTGATTTTTTGTTTATTGTTTGACATTTTGCCAGTTCACTGAAAATACTTAAATTATTTGATTCCTGAATCTCGCCTGACTTGGGGTTCACTTAAATCTGAGTTCATTTTGCTTAAATCTGAAGTATTTTTGCTTGTTGCCATAGCTTTTAAAACTATTGTATAATGAATGTCATCTCAATACCAAGCTCAGTTGAGCAGAGCATTCTACTAAAAGATCTGGGATTACCTTGCTTTCCTAGCATGTTGATAGACCACATTAGGGCTAGGGTTGATATGAGTAGTAGCAATATTTTAACCAACCAGTGACTAAAATCTAAATTAATAGTTGGGTTTAGATAGTGGGGAGTTTGGAGATAACCATTGAATTAAAATATATATTTAATTAAAGGGGTTGTAAAGAATCAGTGATAAAATAAAGCCAGGGCAAGGGGATTTTCGGAGGTCAAATTAATTCGGAGCGCGAGTGAAACTTTTGCTACACCGATTTGTTAACTTCGACCCAAATCACTACACGTAATATTAATATGCAGCGAAACATTTTCTTAAAAATTCCATAGCTCTCATCTTGCTTCTATACGATATTTTAATAAAACAGAAGTGAGTAGTTAGCTTATTAGGTTAGGTATGTCGTATAAGAGGAAGTGCGATTTTGACAATGATTATTTGGCTAAAGATGATCTGCACGGCAGCAATAAATTTAATGGTCATAAATTTAGTCAATCGACTACTTTGAACACTCGAGGGAGTCGTCCTTCTAGCCGTGGCTCAGCAAGAAGCAGAATAAGTCAAGAAAGCTCAATAGATAATAAATTCACCCATCCAAGATCTTCCTCCTTTTCTAAGAAGACAAACAAAAGTTCTACGACTTTAAGACAGAAGGTTCTGCTTAAAGAGACCTATGAATTCTGGGTTTATGAAGATTTATGCTTTCGGAATTCATTGCCTAACTTAATTATTGGCGAAGGGAGTGACTTTCCTTCCGAAAGTTCAAGAGCAGCTTCGTTGTTATCTGCAGGCTCCGAAACTTCTATATCGTGCTATACCAACTCATCTGATTGTTTCTCCATTAACGGTCTGAGACTTTATCCAACTTTTACAGATGAAGAATATAGTTTAATCTCTAGTGGAAAATACAAACCGCTTTTCGAAAAGCTTGTCTTTAGCATACATTCAAAGAGCCGAGTCGAAGCAATAAAGAACTTCTTATCCAAAATAAGGATTTCTCGTAGACAAGAATATCTAAGCGCCAAGCAAGAAGAGACTTCCCCTTTCTTATCCCTGAGAGATAGAATACAAGACCTCAAGATCAAAGTGAAATATCACACAAGGCTCCAAAGAGAGCAGCAGGTTTCCGTGCAAAAGCTCAAATCAAGTATCTCCCAGCTTATTGAAAGGAAGAGCTCCCTGTCGTCGGCGATAAACCAGACCAAGAAACGCATTGCTTTGAAGGATCTATTCGCGGAAAATCTCATTCAAAGCTATTTCCCAAAACTCGAATATTTCTCTAACAGATTAAAAAATAGCAAAGACCAGTTTCTTGAAAATTCTGCAAAAAAAGCTGCCCCCAATGGAGTCTCTCTGAGTGATGAGCCTCTCGTTGACTCTTTTGAAATGATTCGAAAGTACTTGTCAAATATCAAAATAAACAAGCTGGCAGAACTAGACGAGCCTTTAAGTGGTGACAATGTGTTTCTTCGTCATGAGGCTAGAATTCTTGCATCTCGTTTACGCTTTTCAGATATCCTTGAAGAAATAACAACAGAAACAACTGCAGGTGCTATTAGGCTTGCCACATACCCCAACTTGACTTTGCCAGGACCCTGGAAGGACAACGCTCAAGTAAATGCGTCCACTATCTACCAGGAGAAAATAAATCAGTACTTTTCTTCTGAGGTGTCTGACTACCTTCCAGAAAAGCAATTGGTCCAGGTAAAGCAGAACATAGCTATGCAATTTAATTCTTGAAAGTTTAATTTCGGGATATTTTAGGGGCTACGAAAAATCTTTACTTCTCAAACAACTCGAGCTCAAAGAAAAGATCTCACAGCTGCAGATGATCAAAAGTACCCTACATGAAAAAATCGAAGCGTTATCCATAACCGCACCACCTGAAACAAAGGAACAGCAAAGGTACTCTTTTTGATAATTCATCTCAAACTAGATTAGGCATCGACTCTATTGCCAAAGCATTCTATTAGCTATAGAGGCAACCCAGCTCCCTAGTCTTGAGACTACCTACCAATCACCACCTTTACTGAAACTGAAGCTTAACTGTAAACTAAAGCCTAATTCGGTTCTTCGCCAAATAGCTTGTGATGTTGCTCAAGTATCTCAACAGCTGGTACTTAACTTCGTTGGCTTATACTTATATTTAGCAACATGCGCAAACCACAGTTATCAGTCTCTGCCGCAACCTTGAAATCACGCCCCAGAAACCTACACAGCACCAGCCACTTGAGCCTCTCAGCTCTAGCTTCATAAGCCTATGCAAGGACGGAGCCAAGTGGATTCTAAGCGAGCTCAAGCAGGCTAGCCGCATTGATTTGGAAGCGCTGTTGGGCATCGTGATGTGCCCACCAGCTATCCCTCTCCATACTGCTGCTCAGTTCCCTGCACCCTGGACGTAAGTTCCCCCCGCTTCTGATTAACATTTAAGGCATGCACAGGTAGTACCTTCCTCTCTCCTGGCAATACATCGCCCAGCTATACTTGAAGTGTCAGGCCCGCTAGCGTGGCATAAAGTAAGCATATGTCTTACTTCTTACTAAAGACTAGACACCCGACTGGGTTTTCCCGCTCATTCTAGAATTACGAACTCAAGGGCGTTTGAATCAGCAACTTTATGACTCTCTGCGACACCAGGCGTGTTCTCATGAAGGAACATGGGAAGCATCTCTGCGTTCATGGGGCTCCGAATCCCTCATTGCCCTGGACGCCTCGGGGCTATGTGATTTTGCACCCAGTCTGAATAGCATTGTGTGTCAGGCTGAGGCCTCTTGGGCCCTAAAACCTCAACTTCACCTTGCCACATTACACCAAGCCAACAATACTATTATTCCCCAGACTCATAAGCTTCATCAGGAAATCAAGGATATTCTTTGCGAACGTGACAAGCTGCTGAATACTTTCGACTTTTGATGAGATGTACATTACCCCTACTAATCACGAGCATACATAGCAGCCCATTTAAATCTTATAAACCTTCATATTTTTGCCACACATAGCATACTCTAGTTAAGTTCATCCTTAAGTGCCATACTATTAGTTACATGCTCCAACAACAGACTTGATCAATCAAACATTTGATGAGGAGCAACTTCTGGGGAAGCTTAGAAGATAGGTTTGGAGAAGAGGATTAATTTTTGTATAATATTGATAAGGAGCGCCTTTTGGGGAAGCTTCAAATATGGAATTAAGAAAGAAGATAAGTATATTTTATTGGATAATACTTTAGACTTATATAGACTTGGCTGTGGCGGGGATTTAGTTGGATCGAACCTAGGGGTTGGTCATGTGCTAGATGGGTTCGAGCCACTGGATACTTGGACGGTCAGGTGATATTACTTGGTTACCATTCTCAGTATGTTGAACGGTATATTGGAAGAGGACTAAATAGGACGATGGCTGGATGTTAAGTAGGTTGGCGGTAGCCAGAATGCTTGTACATCCAGACCCTCGACACCCCCCTTAAGGGGTTACTCTGGTGCATCAGGAGGGGGCTTTGTTTTCACGGCTGCCGCCTGATGCTCCTGGAGTTGTTTGCTAGTTGGAACCAGTCTGTTCAAGTGCTCTCCTTTACTGAGGCGGAGACAGGTTCTGTGGTATTTCTTGATAATGGGGTTTTTGGCACTTTGGAATTTTACTAGGTAAGTGTTGTGCTCTGGTCTATATTTGATGACTCTTCCTGGTCCCCAGTGTACTGAGTCTAGTTTCTTTCTGTTGCCAGCTAGAATCCAGACAGGGGAGTTGATAGGAAGTGGTTCCTCTGTGGAGGTTACCTTTTGTGTCTTAAGCCTCTTCATTTCAGCTATTTTAGCTTTGAGGCGGATGCATTGTAGGTTTGGTGCTTGCTCTACTGTGGGGGGTTTCCCCAGGGGGATCTTTATGTAGGGCTGCTTGTTGCGGGTGATTACTTCTGGTTTGTACCCGTAGGTTAGCTCAAACGGTGAATAACCTGTCCCTTGGTTGGTGCGGACTTGGGATACTAGTAATGCATGTTTTATGTATAGTGGCCATGTGTCTTTGGCTTTACCATCCATTATTTTCTCTAGAGTCCTGATAAGGCTGCCGTTTAGGTGTTCCACTCTACCGTTGGCCTGTGGCCTGTATGGAGAGTTTGTGGAGTGTTTAATGTTTTTGGATTTCAAGTTGTCATTTACTACGTGACCTGATAACTCTGTTGCTCCATCAGTTATGATGTAGTCTGGAGTGCTGTAGTTGGCTATGATTGCTTTGTTAATGAAGCGGTTGATGGTTTCTGCTTTGTGGTCCTTTGTTGCCCAGCAGATGGGCCAGTGTGTGGCAAAGTTGATAGCTACACTTAAGAAACATTGATTTATCTTTGTTTCTGGGAAGAGGCCCACTACATCTAGCCCCCAAACCTTAAATGGTTCAGGGTCTGGTACTGGGTTGGCTGTTGGCTGAGGAGCCTTTGTACTGGTGTATTTCTCGCACACTGTGCACTTTTTTAGAACATCAACTATATCCTGCTTGAGGTTGGGCCACCATACTATCTCTTTTAGTGTGAGGTATAGGTTGTTAGCCTTAGTGTGGCCTAGTAGGCGGTGATGTCTTAGTATGGTGTCAACTCTTTGTGCAAGTGGAATGTACGGGACATGTTTGTCATTGATAATTTGGTATACTGTGCCATTTGATACATGGAAATACTTTTCGTTTCTTACTAATGTATTGTGGGTCAGTTGATGTGTTGAGGGGTCTTTCCCTTTGGTTTTATACTCAGTGCTGTACAGGTTTGGCCAGTCAGGGTCCAGGTGGTCAGGGGGATCCTCTCTAGGCTGACATAGTCTAGAGAGAGCATCAGCCGTGACCATCTCTGCCCCTTTTTTGTACTGGATGTCCAGGTTAAGCTGTTCCAGCAAGGGCATTCATTTGGCTTGTTGCCGTGTGAGTGCGTTCTGGGTTTTGAAATAGATTAAGGATTTATGGTCAGTTAGTACTCAGACGTTTAAATGTCCTTCCAGATAACATCTCC
This sequence comes from Entomophthora muscae, assembly GCA_014839935.2. NCBI lineage: Eukaryota > Fungi > Entomophthoromycota > Entomophthoromycetes > Entomophthorales > Entomophthoraceae > Entomophthora > Entomophthora muscae. The sequence continues at coordinate 63,296 of QTSX02000175.1, read as the reverse complement.
ATTTCTTGCATGTGTGGTATATTGCTAGCAATTCCTTATTGTGTATTGGGTATCTCTGCCCAGTATTGGTTAGTTTTCTGCTTTCATAACATACTGGCAGGAAGTCTTGCTGCCCTGGCTGGCAGATGCGCAGGACTGCACCAATGGCGGTGTCGCTGGCATCTGACTCAAGCTTGTAGCACCCGTTATTGTTAGGGTATTGCAAGATTGGTGCTTCAATCAAAGCTTGTTTTAGTAATTGGAAATTCTTATCACATTCTGGAGTCCAGATGAATTTCTTTTTGGCATTTTCCTTGGTTAAGTCATTGATTGATGCTATGAGTTTCCTGCAGTCTTTGATGTATTTCCTTAGGTAAGCTACCATTCTGAGAAAGCATCTAACTTGTTTGACAGAGGTGGGGCGTTGCATGTTATTTATGGCTTTTATTTTGTCTGGATCTGCTTTGATGCCACCGTCAGAGACAATGTGGCCCAAGAACAGGAGTTCTTTTTCCATAAATTGGCACTTACTTGGTTTTGCATAAAGTTTGTGCTTTGCGAGTCAGCCAAGTGTCTCGCAGACATGCATGAGGTGTTCCTTTTTGTTTTTGAGAATATGATGATATTGTCAAGGTAGCATAATGTATTTGAGAGACTGTTTAGTGCTTTTTTCATCATGATGACAAATTTTGCGGGAGTGTTGTTCATCCCAAAGTTCATTACTCTACATTCAAAGGATCCAAATTGCGTACAGAACGCGGTTTTTGGTATATTCTTTTCCTTTACTTCAACTTGGTTGTACCCTGAGGTGAGGTCAATTTTGGAGAAAAATTTGGCACCTGAGAGTCTTGCAAACAGATTCTCTATAAGTAGAAGAGGGTATTTATTATTTACTGTGCTTGCATTTAGTGCTCTGTAGTCAGTTAATAGACATAGAGTGCCTTCATTTTTCTTTACAAAGAATACAGCTGCCCCCCATGGGGATTCTGACAGGCAGATGAAGCCTTTAGCTAGGTTGTCCTCAATGTGTGTTTTGAGGGTTTGTGTCTCCATGGGGGAGAGTCTGTAGAGGTTTGCAGGTTTAGGCATGACCTTGCATAGGTCAATGCCATGTTTTACCTCCCGTTTGGGGGGTAGCTCTGTGAGTTCTTCTTTGAATACATGAGCGTATTCATTTAGGAGTGCTGCAAGTTCTGGGCATTGGATTTTGGTTGTTTTTATGTTATTGAACTCAGTGTACCTCATTATGTGGAGGGTACTATATTTGGTTAGACGTTCTGAGACATCTTGGTTTATGACCTGAACAAATACTGTGTCTCTTAGAATGAGGTCATTAGGTTCTTTGAGGATGTTGAAATTGACTCTGTTGTGTTTGATGGTCATGGTTTTTGTTTTCCAACATACACTGGGGTTTACTTGGGTGAACCAGTCCATGCCTGCTACAGTGTTGTAGTTTATGTTGTTAATGACAAGTCCTTTGATGGTCGTTTGTATGCCTTGGAGGTTAATTCTGAAGGGATTTGTTTTGCCTTTGAGTAGAACTTTTGATTTATCTGCCATTCTGGCGTATTTGAAGTTGGATTTGACAACTGGTATTTTGTACTTGGTTAAAAAGGGTTTGCTAACCATAGTGTGTTGTGCACCAGAGTTGAATAAAATTTTATGTGTATGGGATTTGTAAGTGCATGGATAGACAAGAAGTTGTGAGCAATCTTTAATTTTTATGTTCATAAAAATGGAGGATTGCGGAACACGGGGGATGCGAGCAGCAAAGTTTGTGCCTTGGTACAGTTTCTTATCAAGTTGGGGGGAGACAGGGGCACTTAAGCCTGTTCCCCCTCCTCTTTTCCCTGTTCCTCTGTTTTGAGACCTTCAAGGTCAGAGAATGTGGGGTCAGATTCATAGTGGGTTGCTACTTCAGCATTGTTAACTTAGGCGGTGTCCTCTTTCTTGGGACGAGAGCGGTTTGCACTTTGGCTGCAATTGCCATTGTTACAATTGGAGTTGCTGTTGTTATGGTTGGCATTTTGGCATTTATTGCCATTGGAGTTTTCTCTGCCATTGCCATTTGAGGAGCAATTGCCGTTGCGTGCAGCATATTCCATGTTTGCGCGTTTTTTGGCGCGCTTGGCTTCTGCAATGAGTGCAAGCATGGAGGTATTAGACTCTGGGCGGATGAGGGCAGCAACAGAGGTTTTCATTCTGTTGATGAATGAGGCTCTAGTTTGCACATTGCCAGCTTGAACTGGGTTTTGGATTTTGCAATGTATTTACTTGAATTTGTTGGCGTAAGCTGCGATAGTGGTCTTTTGAGGAAGATCACTGAGCTGTATTGTGATGTCTTGGATGGATCCAGTGACACAGAAATTGTGTGATGTCTGCTTTGAACTCTTTCCAGTTTTCAAGCTGGTTGTCAGTTTGTGAGCCAACCCAGGTGGCAAACCAGTTAGCTGAGGCTTTGTACAGGTGCTTGCTGGCTTCCTGGACCCATTTTATATGTGGGATGTGGCTGGCGCAGAGTTTAGTGGCTGTGTGATATAGCCAGTTGATGATGTTTTCTTTGTTTTTACCAAAGAACTTGTCAATACCAATTTATTTGGTGTTGGTAACTTCACCTGTGATAGGTGGTATTGCATTTGTTTGTGGTTGGAGAGAGCAACTGTATTGAATAATCTTGGCAAATGCTTTGGGCATGACCAGACCTTTGAATATGGTGCATCCACTAAGTATGTCTTTGTTGATGTTGTGGGCGCAGAAGTACGTCTTCCAGGTATCCTGGGATGTGGCCTTGTTGAGTATGTGAGCAAAAGTGGGTGTGTTTTGGTCAGTCATTTTCTCTCTCATGGGTGTGGTCAAAAAACCGTAGCTGCTACCAGTGATAAGGAGCGCCTTTTGGGGAAGCTTCAAATATGGAATTAAGAAAGAAGAGAAGTATATTTTATTAGATAATACTTTAGACTTATATAGACTTGGCTGTGGCAGGGATTTAGTTGGATCAAACCTAGGGGTTGGTCATGTGCTAGATGGGTTCAAGCCACTGGATACTTGGACAGTCAGGTGATATTGCTTGGTTACCATTCTCAGTATGTCAAATGGTATATTGGAAGGAGACTAAATCAGGCAATGGCTGGATGTTAAGTAGGTTGGCAGTAGCCAGAACGCTTGTACATCCAGACCCTTGACAATATTTTAGGCTTATATATTATGTTTGATGTGGCAGGAACTTAAGTCAGATCAGTGGTTGGAGATCAGGGGTGTGAGTCAGATCAGAACAGCTGGATATCTGAATAAGTCAGGAAATTGGTTTGTTGCCAATTTGGGAATATCAACCCTTTTATTGGAGTGGCGCCAAACCAGGTAATGGCAGGATATTACTTGTGTTGGTGATCTTTGGAACACTAATATATCCAGATCCTTGACCCATTTAGTATCAATTACTTTAACTACTTAAAACTTACTCTGATTAAAATCATCTTTACATTGTTTATCTAATATTGGGATGGTTAGAACTTTCCTCACTAATATCACTCCAAACCATTTGTTTTTCAAGGGTAGGAGCTGTCTTGTTTGGCTCTTGGGAAAGACATCCAAGAGGACACAGCAGGAAACCTTTATTACAAAAGGTTTGAGGTTTGAGGCTAGTCTTGGGTTAGCCTTCAGGGCAAAATTAAGAGAACATACTTTAATTTCCTGGAACAAATAGAAAGAGGTTTTCTTTTGGCAAAAGGTAAGGAATAAGCTTGAATAATATGAAAGCCAACACAAATGTGGATAAACTTGTCTTTATTTAGAGAGAGTATTCTACTTATATAGCAAATTGAGAGCAGTGATTGTTCACTAGGTAGACAAGAGGGTTGATTGGGTGTGAAATTATACCAGGATCAGAATAAACAAGGTAGTGTTGTAACATCTTTGATTACTCCCTCTTGGGGAATTAACGCCCCAAATAGTTCACCAAATGAGTCACCAAATGACTCACTGACTAATAATTAAGTTGGTGGCACCACTATCATTTGACCATTTATTATGGGGATCACACAATCCAGATCCTAGGCAGAACACAACTTGAGTAAGCCTTGTGAATTAAGAGGAACATTATTCAGATAAGCCCCATGACCATCATGATGTATATAGACAGTATGTGGCTTTCCATGATACTATATATATCCCTATATTAATATCTAGTAAAATATCATTCTCTTCTTAATTTTCCCCTTTATCTTGTTTATTATACTTCCCAGAAGTATATACTTGACAGTGGTAGCACAGGTAGGTTATCCACACCTATCAACTTTAAGGAAAAATTCCTACTAAGAAAAGGATCCAGCAAATGGCCCTCCCCGCAGATTGGAGAGACTACAAAGAGGGACAAAACATCCCTGCAGGCTTCATCATCCTCCACAACGTCCTTGTCCCCACCAAACAGTACAACCTTCTCCACACTTGTAAACTCCTGAACCCACCTTCAACTTCTGCAAGCCCGCAGGTGCCTGAGATACCCAGTATTGTCTTTCAACACCTACTCTCAGCAGAAATTGGGGCTTTTGTGGGGTTACGCCAGGAAAACACCACCCTCTGAATTAACAGCGCATAAAGCAAATTCACATAAGTAGACTACCCCATAGACTCTGAACCAGCAAAGTTGCCCTCTGTGTCACGGGAACCACCTCACATTTTGTAAGTGAATGGCTAGAACAATACCAAAATTAGAAAGAAAACTGGGTGGTGTTCAAGGCCGCGCTCCTCAAAAGATTTGCCATGAAGGAATCTGACATGGTGATCATGACAGAACTTAGAACCTTTAAAATGACAAGAAAAATTGAGAACTACATTGCAGTGTATGAAGACTTACGTGATCAAGCTCTCAATGCCATCAACTTTGACAAGCCTGGAACACAATTGGACTTCTACAATGGCCTCCCCACACACATTAGATATCAGTTTGACATGACCTGCTGCAAAAACCTCAAAGACGTGTTCTTGAAAGAAAAGTGTGCAGATCAAAAGTCTGAAGACCTACATGCAACAAATAAACGGAAGGAGAGCCCTACAGCAAGAAAGAATCTTTGACCTAATAAAAAAAACAACTGAGCCAACAACACTCATCCTCAAAATGGGAATCACGCTGCACAAGCCAGCCAGGCAAGCACTGAAGATACCAATGAAGAGGGAAAGCTCATGTAAGGTCTCATGGTCTGGGGAAGATGATTATAAACTAAAGCTTTTAACCCAGTGATGTTTATATTAGTCAAATACAAAAAGGTGGGCAAGGTCTGAAATAGCAACTGAACTAAGGCTCCTAAGAGCTTATACAAGATAAAATAAGGACTAAGACAATTTATTAACCCTAAGAAGATAAAATAGAGACCAGTCTTAATGACAGATGATTTGGTTAAAAAGTCAATCTCTAAGTCTGGGAAATGGTCTGCACTGGAGGGATGATTAAAGCTATCAATAATTAAATTGTGTGTGCTACTATAAAAACTACCTAGCTGGTGAAGAATAAAGTTAAAAGGAATCATGAGACCAAAGATTTAAACTAAGACTAAAATTTGAAGGAAAACACAAGCCATAAAACCTAACAAGTACCTTTTTGGGGTGCAAGTCAAACAATCTCAACTTAGTGTTGAGACTGGAAAAAACCAAGCCTTTTATTTTGCTTTGTTTATGATGTGCAGAAATTGGGATGGAGAGTTTAATCATTTTTGGTTAGAGAAACTCTTGAAAAAAGTTTGGGGGGAAGAAGTGCTGCACATTTAACCTGAGTAAGTTAAACTGTATAAAGGAGACCAGAAGAAGAAGAAGGTGGTTACAGCAATGCTCAAGAAGGTGAGAACAAGCAAAAAGTAAGGAAAAACTAGGTCCAAATCCTTGAAAGACATAATTGAGCGTATATCAAAAAGTAAGTGGTTTGGGGCCAACTTTCTAACTTCAGCGTGTAGGTCCAGCGTTCAAAACTGGTTGCAAAATGCAAAGGAAGTTCAAAAATGATACTAACCAGCATTTTGATCGTAAATAGGCTTTAACAAAGCCTAATTTTAACCCAAAAGATGGAAAATGGAGGGGAAAAAGAGGAGATCATGAATAAAATAATAGTAACCATCATGCAACAACTTACAAGCCAATGGAGACAAGATAATTATATAAACAGAATAGCAGCTATAAAAAGGTGAATCCTGACAGCTCAGGGGAGTGCTTAGGCGAGCTGCCCTCCCCCAATTAACAAGACTCATACAGGAACCAATACATGGACTCAATCATCATGATCCAAGTACCCTCCAGCACTCCTCTACTGTTTGCCGCCCAAACTGGAAATAAACTCATCACTTATTATATATGCTTTTACAGATATCAGGGCATAGCACTATTTGAAACTGGAGCAGACCAATCTCTTGTTGACTAGAAATTCACCAACCTCATGAAATTACTCACATTTTGAAGCAACATCAAGAGAGTTGTCATGGCAGATAACAGAAGCACACCAGTCACCAAAGAAGAAAAACCTTTCTGCGCCCAAATTGGAGACATACAGACTACACTCAGTGGTCCTATCACACCAATCCCCAGATATGATGTTATACTTGGTTTAGATTGGATGAGAAAGACCAAACCTCATATTGACTGGGATAGCGCCACCCTCACCATCCAGCAAGGCAAGGTGCATCACCATGTTTACTCAACTCATCTTGACACACTTCTGAAAGACCATGTGTTTTTAAAAATCATGGAAACAGAAGAGAAAAATGACCCTAGAAAAATCAATTAGAACACCTGTACATACAAATTTATCCATTTCAAAAATATGGAAACCAAACATAAAAATGATTACATCTGAGACCAGCTAGTTAGTGAGTTACTCTCTGTCTTCCAAGAAGCCTTACCAGGCTTACTACCCAACTGTGGCATACAACACAAAATTGACCTCAAGGGAAGTGTACCAAAGGCACACCCAATCTATTACCTCATACCTCAAGAAGATGATGCCCTGAAAGCCTATCTGGACAAAGCCCTTGAGAAAGGCCTCATTTAACCTTTAAAATTGCCTTTTGGTGCTGCTGTCTTTTTTATAGCAAATAAAGACGGAAGACTCCACCTAGTAACAGACTACAGAGGCTCAACAAGGTCACACTTAAGAACAGGTATCCACTGCCCCTAACTGATGACCTTTTTGACACCCTGAGGAAGTCCCAAACCTTCACAAAAATTGATTTGACAGCAGGCTATCACCAAATTTTTGTGAAACCTGAAGACATTCCAAAGTTTCAGGGCCCAAGGGCTTCTGACTCTGAACCATTAAACTGAAAATTGGATGTATTTGATTTGTTTATTTAAAGGACCAAAAATGACCACAAATGAAGGGGAGGGGAATCAGGCTCTTTTTATACCATTTGATCTGATTCTTCCAGATCATTCTCAGAGGTTCTTGGGTCTTCATCTGGGGGCTCATTCTGTGAGTCTGAGACATCAGCTGATTGTATGGCATCATATTCATTTGAGAATCTTTGAACTTCACACTTTGCTTCTGTTTATTATTCAAAAATAGCTCAAGTCAAAGCTCCTGCTTTTTGGCTTCAATTTGAGCGTAAGAACGTCCAAATCCAATCAGTATCAGCTGAGATACACTAGTATTTGTCCGTGCAGTGTTGATCATTGTCTTTGTAGGCCCAATACCTAATTGCATTTCATTTTTGGGACGTATCAATGAGTTCTCCCGGGCTGAATATTCAACTCAAATTAACTTCTGAACTAGTTCACCTAGAGAGACCATCAAGGGCTTGTTTGACGGCAAGGAACTGCTCTATCAGCCCAGGTAGTTAAAACACAACTTATGGAAATAATAATGTCATGGTGGTTCATGACACAAAGACCAAATTCAGAACCAAGTACAGGTCCTTTAAATGGGTTGTTCTCAATTTTGGTATGACAAGCGCTCCCAGTAGCTTTGTAAATTTCATGAACGAGGTTTTTAAAGAACACATTGGAAAACAAGCAATCATCTACCTAGACGACATCATCATCTACAGCCCAATCTTAAAACAACACTGGAGAGATGTCTGCCTGGTCCTCTGCACTCTCAAAGAAAACCAACTCATTGCCAAACTGTCAAAGTGTGACTTCTTCTCGTTGGAACTTACATTGCTTGGCCACATTATCAGCAAGGGCGGAATTAAATCAGACCCAGAAAAGATATGTGTCATAACCAAAAATGCCAGCCCCAAGAAATAAAGTGAACTACATACCTTTCTAGGCATGGTAGTCTACGTTAGAAGGTTCATATCTGACTGGGGTGCCCTGAAAGCTCCCCTGTCAGCCATTAAAGGAAAAACAACTAAGTTTTTCCGGACACTGCTACAGGGCCAACACTTTTGCTAACTAAAAAATGTATGGTCACTGCTCCTATCCTCCAGTATACAAATTGCAAAGGAATATATGATTTAGAAACTGATAATATGACTACGCCATAGGAAGGGTACTCTGTATCCAGAAGGCAGAAAAAGACTTCCTCCTGGTGGTGTACAAGTCAAGGAAACTATCTGACAGCAAACAAATATACCCCATACACAAAAAGAAATTGGTAGCTATTGTACAATGCCTCATGAAATGATGATGCTACCTAGAAGGAGCCCAAACGTTCAAAGTCCTCACTGATCACAAATTGTTGATATTCTTTAAAACACAACAACACTTATCAAGAAGACAAGCCAAATTGATGAGCCTCATACAGAGAAACCCAATGCAAATCAAATACAAGCCAGGCAAGGAAATGCTTACCGCAGACACCCTATCAAGGCTATACAGTAAATATGTTCTATGCGCTGATGGGGGACCTGATTGGCCCATGTTGATCATGGGGAATCTCCAAGATGGGTTCACACCTGGCACCCCAATGTACATCCAAGAGAAAGTCGTTAAGAACAAACATCTGTTCAAAAACGTATATGACACATTGCACCAAATACTTCCAAATGATGACACCATACCTTACGTCCTGTCAATGCAAAAGATTGACAAAATCCTTTGATATCACAGAGACCTGCAGCAAAAACGTAATAGGAACTTGCACAAATATCTCAAGACACACTACTGGTGGCCCAACATGCTAGATGATATCAAAGAAGTACTAGAGCAATGCAAAGTCTGTGAGAAGTACTCCCAAACCAAGGAACCACCCAAGTCAGTACTACCAGTGTCAATCACACAACCCTTCAAGGTGTGGTCACTGGATATTGTGGGATCAATGCCTGGCAAGAACAAAGGCAAAAAGTAAATCATAACAGCTATAAACTATGCAACCAGGTGGCCTGTGGCACAAGCTACAAAAAAACACAAAGGCAATGACATGAGGCAATTTATTGGGAAATTGATCATAACCAAGTTTGGAAGACCCAGCCTCCTGATCACAGACAGAGGCACCAAACTTAATCTCATTGACACCAATATCTATCTTGCCAAAAACGGAATAAAACACATCACAGCCAGCCTGTATCACCCACAAGCAAATGGACAATTAAAACAACTAAACAGTTCACTAGTGGAAGCCCTCAGTAAGTTATCTGGTAACAATCCAAAAGCCTGGGTTGTCATGCTGCCAACAGCACTCATGATATGCAGAACACAAGTCAACCACAATATGGGAAAAAGTCTGTATGAAATTGTCTATGGGCAAAAGACTTCCCTTGTTAGTACAGCCGCAGGACCACAACTACCTCTACCAAAGAAGGTACCAGATGACAGTAATTCTGAAGTGCAGCATGCTAAAAAAGACCAGGAAGACATGTAAAAAAAAGGATCAAAAGAGAGGCAATCACACTGTAACAAGAAAGATTCCAAGTCAGGGACAAAATCTGGGTTGTCAACCATGATCAGCATAAGTTGAATCCAGGGCTACATGGGCCAGGCATTGTCATGGAGGTCAAACCCAACAATACCTACCTCATCAAAGAAATTGGTGCACAAACTAAGTTGAAACACATGCTCAATGACCAACTCTGCCTGTGCAAAGCAAGAACACCTCAACGCAACTCCAGACTCCCTGTTCCCAACGCCAAACTAGATCAATACCAAGCCCGTATCTACAACACTCTTAAGAAAATTACCAAGGCTCTACCTTCCAGTACCCCAGGGGGAGATGTTTCAACATCTTTGATTACTCCCTCTCAGGGAATTAACACCCCAAGTAGTTCACCAAATAATCATTAAGTCAGTGATACCACTATCATTTGATCATTTATTACGGGAATCACACAATCCAGATTCTAAGCAGAACACAACTTGAGTAAGCCTTGTGACTTAAGAGGGAAATTACTCATATAAGACCCATGACCATCATGACATATATGTAAAGTATGTGGCTTTCCATGATACTATATATATCCCTATATTCATATCAAATAAAGTATTATTCTCTTCTTACTTTTCCACTTTCTCTTGTTTATTATACTTCCAAGAAGTATATACTTGACAGTAGCACAATCTGTAATATGTGAATATTGATTTTGACTCATTTGAGAAAGATGAACAAAATCCAAAATTGAAAGCAAATCCAACCAAGTCTTTGTAAGTATCAATATTTGAAGGCCATATCAAAATAGCATGAATGGTGCAATTTCTGAAAATCACAATAAATCCAATTGAGTCAATCCTTGCCAGCACCACCCCCATCTGCCAGCCCCACCCACCCACTCACCCTTCCCAGACCCCCAGGCAAACACCACCTCAATATCTTCCTACCCGCGCTATTCTGCCCAATAGACATCACTCTTCCCCTCCCACATAAACTCTGTGCCACCAAACATTTTTATTTAGGTTATATTTATCTTGAATTTCAATTGTTTATTTTCTCTTTTTTTTATAGTTGGCTTTATTCTTTATGTTCAGCTTATTTCTATAAAATCATATGTTTACTATGCTGTGTATTTAGATCCAGAACACAGTTATTTTTAGCTCTTTAGAAAGCCCTTTATGAAAATATTAACAACAATTTGATGATCATCCAAATTTAAATTAGAAACTATAAGTTTATTGTGTTTATAAGAAGTTGCTGCTGATCTGAATTCAAAACCTTAATGATGAACTTTAAACCAATCAGTAGCCAAGTGAAAAAGTGAGTGTTGTGACATAAAGAATCATTCAATAATTCTTTGATGCATGTGCGCTAATTAATCTGATCGGCTGGATCTTTTGCTATTGTGCAACATTGTCGCTGTGGCAAGTTGTTGATGGACTAGTGTTCAATCAGATGCTGGGTTAGCACTAGTCTACCAACAACTCTCCACAGCAGTAATGGCACAGAATGGCAAAACAACCAGCCAATCAGATTAATTAGTGAACATCCTCAAAGAATTATTGAATGATCCTTTGTCACAACACTCACCTTTTCACTTGGCTACTGATTGGTTTAAAGTTCATCATTAAGGTTTTGAATTCAGATCAGCAGCAACTTCTTCTAAACACAATAAACTTATAATTTTCTAATTTAAATTTGGATGATTGTCAAATTGTTGGTAATATTTTCACAAGGGGCTTTATAAAGAGCTAATACAATACAGCATTTATGGAAGCAATGTAAAAAACAAAGCAAACAACACATTTGAGATCAACAAAAAACATAACCATAATGGGTAAAAGGATAGGATATTGTAGTAAATAGGAAAACAAAAAAGGATAAACAAAGAGTCAATAATATCAGAATAACAGAGTTTATTGGGGTGAAATCTATAAAAACATATGCAAAGGTTAGTAAAAAATCAATGAGAGAATTGGAGAAATTATTTAAGGACCTTGATCATGAAACTGCAAAGATCAAGGAGATTGATTGCAAAGTTAAGGCCAAAGTCAAGTCCGCGGTTCTAACAGGCAAGAAAATTGACAAAGTGTTTGCAACGTCCTTGATGGCCAAGATGCCAGACACCTTGGAGAAGACCATCAAGTGTGTGTTAAACGTTCAGAAGACTGTAGTTGAGGGCCTTCAATTTAAGGCCTATAATCTTTCTGCACTGTCTGTCTGGGTTGACAACCCAGAGATGTATGCACATATCAAACCTCTTAAGCGCGCCAGAACAGTAAACACTGAGATGCCTGAGCAACTGGCTGCACCAAAAAGTGGCCAAACCAACTGAGGCTGAAGGCAAGGAAATCACAGAAGAAGGTAACCTAATAAAAAGTCAATAAATATTTCATAATAATTACCTGTTTTTAGAAGTAGTTGATGGTGTTGTTGTAAGGTCTGAAGGCTTGGGGTAAATTATTGTAGACTAAAGCCTTTAATCCAATAATATTAAATTTTGTTAAGTATAAAAAGGTAGGTAAGGCTTGCAACCATAACTGCACCAAGGCTCCTAAAAGTTTATAGGAAGTGAAGTAGGGACTAAGAAAATTGATTAGACCTAAGAAAAGGAAATAAAGACCAGTCTTAATGGCTGAAGATTGTGTCAATAAATCAATTTCTAAGTCAGAATAATGATCAGCACTAGCTGAAGGATTAAAGCTATCAACAATTAAAGTGTGTGTTCCACTATATAAATTGCCTAACTGATAGAAAAGATAATCAAATGAAATCACAAAACTAAATGGAAAAGGAAGTAAATTGCAAAAGATAAAGATTACTAAGAAAACACAAGCCACAAACCTAAAAAATACCTGTTAGGGTGCAAGTCAAACAATCTGAACTTATTGTTGAAATTGGAAACCCAAGCCTTTTTATTTTTCTTGATTTGTGAGGTACAATTGAGGGAAGAAAGTTTAACCAAAAGTGGTTAGAAGACATATTTGGAAAATTTAGGCTTTGGGAATCAAGTGTGAGCAGTTAACTTAGTAAATTTAGATTCCGCTTAAAGGGAAACCAAGGAGAGAAAGGACAGTTTATGGTGTGCTTAGTTGTTGTTAGAAAAGAGAAAAAGCAGGAAAACTGGGTCCAAAGCCTGGAAATGCGTAATTGATGTAAAGAAAAAGATAAGGAGTTCAGAGGCAAATTTACTGACTTTTGCACATAGATCCAGAGTTCAAATCTCATAGCAGAAGGTAAGATAGTTTAGAAAAAGGCCTTAACCACCATAAAGTTGTTGTTCAAGCTATAAAAAGCCCAACTTGACCAAAAAGGAGTGGTAATGCAGGAAAAGATGAGGGAAGCATAGTGAAGGTTGTGAAGAATAAAATAACTTAAATAATCAAGACTAAGTTTGAAGAAATAGCATAAGAAAAACCTGATCCAAAATAATGGCAGCTTGAAAAAGAAAGTTGAATCCTGACAGTTGTGCACCAAGTCCTGGTTCTGTATGACCTGGTGAAATTCTACTCCAACTATGTTAATCATGTGGCCAGATAGCTGGCTCTGTACCTCCTGTGGTCTGTGCACTTGAGGTCCAAATTCATGGTTCCTTCCTAATGTTGTAGGACGCGCTCCTGGGGCTTTTAAAAGAAAAAGGGACATCTGAGTGGACAGTTACTGCCTATGTGAGAGGGGGGTGTCATGAATGACATTTCAATACTTGTATTGAAAACCCAAGAGTTAAACCCTGGTTCCCAGGAGGCGGATCCAACACGCCAGACCAGTCCAGGACCTGCCAATCCGTTAAAAGACGGGCTCAAATTGGTAAATTACTCTGCGTTCCGCCGGCCTACTACAGAGGACCCTCAAAAGATTACTTGAGTCACACAAAGTGGATGGGTGACCACCCGCTTGCTAAATTGCAAAACCAAGTTAACGAGTTACTCCAAGACGTGCCAGCTTCCCAGAGACAATTCCCCAAATGATCATCAGATTGATGCCAACCTTGAGCCACCAAAGACCCAAACCTATGCAGAGGTTGCAGCTTGCCTTAAGGAGGTTAAGACAAAACCTATTTTTAACCTTGCCAATGGCCACCAGCAACTGCCAGTCTCCCGCCCAGAAGGGGTAGTGCAATTGGACTACTCAGGTGATATAGTGAATAGTGGCGGCAAAAAGAAGCGTCGCCTTTCCAATTTGCCAGAACAGGCACAACCTGGATCTGACGCCCTTGAGACCCCAAGCCAAGACCCATGTCCCGCCAGTGCCTTGTCTGCAAACCTGAACCCTGCAAAAATTGAAGAAGCAAAGTCCCAGGGTATAAAAACCCTGGCGGTACGGCAAAACCCCCATCACCATTTTTGATAATAAAGTTTTATGAACCTTTGGTTTGAACAAATCTTACCCTATCTAGTCTTAGTGATCTTCCATCTTAATTCCAGTCAAGTAGACCACCAGGCCACCGCCCTCCCCCAAGACCAACCTTCCAAATTGTCCCAGGCATTATACCATCCCCTGGAAGCCCCCTTTGGACCTGTGCATTTTACTGAATACCCCCCCCCCAACCCAGCCTATTCAGAGTACAGCTTGGAAACCATCCTCATTGCCAACCCTTTGGCAAGGACTAGAAGTACCAAGTAAATATGACGCAAAGGAAAGAGGGTTGAGATCCTGCCCTTACTGTTCAAAGACAAGTACAATTATCTGCCTGCCTACTTTGTTCCTATGACTCCTCCTTTAACACCACAACCAGACCGCCCGTTGGAACCCACTGCCGCAGCCGAGACCACCTCTACCCAACTGTTTGGAGTACTCTACATTACTTTGACAGGATTGGTAGATTCCATGGTCCCCAACTCCGGACCTTGGTTCTTACTCAGGCAATCTGTATCTTATATTATCAAGTTAGCACCCATTCTATGGTGGGCCCTTCCCGCCGGCTCAGCCGTACCTCATCCTGAGCCACCCAAGGCCTCTACCTACAACTGGCTTCCTGAAATTATGACAATCTTTTAAAAACACAGTAACCTGGGCCCCAAGATGTTATTAACACTTGGGGCAACTTGTATGCTCTTTTTTGTGATAATCACTTATTACACCCATAAGGCACTTACCTCCCTGATACTCCCATAGATGAAGAACCAACCTGCCAAAGAATTGAAAGACCCTGCACCTGGTGCAGAACCCCAGAACCCGACCACATCACAAGTGCAAAATGTGATAGTGAACCAGACCATGACCAAGGTGGATATGCCCCAGATGGGCAAACTCACCTTAGAAGAAGCCTGCCAAGCCATGACAGTCCTCCGTCTCCACTTCCAAACCAACACCAATGCCTACACCAGTGACACTGCAAAAGTCTTGGGGGTGGCTGCCATGCTATCAGGAGACGCACTGGATTGGTTTGGGAAGGCCACCACCAAAGATGTTGAATTTTGCCTTGACTATTCAAAATTTGAAGCTGAACTCATGACACTGGCGATGACCAAGACACCAGATACTACACACTGAACTCTATGTTGGAGATCCAACAAGCAAACCGCCCTATCTAAGCCTATATCAACAAGTTCCTTAAACTGAAAATGTGCACCCAACTTAAAGATGAATAATCTGCCATTATCTTCCAAAAGGGATTTAATTCAGCCATGAAAGACTTGTTGAAGCACCACCCGCCTACACTGAGCCTGGAGGAAATACTGCCCTTATGCAAAGGCCTGAGTCTAAACCAAGAAGGACAGAACGTGAACCCTACCCAAGCCGGCAGAGCCATGACGCCCAATTGACCTGGAATGTCCCCTGATGAGTTACAATGCCACTATTGAGATTGGTTATGTTTCTACTGCCACAAGGCCGGGCATCTAACCAGAGCATGCCCTAAGAAGAATACACCTTCTGTATCCTTAGCGCAAATAAACACCTCTGCGCAATCTTATAAATTCATCCAAGTAACCATAGACTGTATAGGAAACAAGCGTCAGATAGAGGCCTTTATTAACACAGGAGCTGATGAAAGCTTCATTGACGCCAACCTGGCAAAGGAACTAGGACTAACAGCTTCAGAGTGCAGCCTACTGTGACAGAAATAACTGGATGATATGATGCTGTTTCTAAATGATGGGGAATTACCACCCAAATCCACATAGAATTGATAATTAACCACCAACGCGGCTTCAGATATTTTTTTGTGAATTTTCCAATTGTAACTCCAGGATTAAGTAGAACAATCAATCCTAACCAGAGTAAACCAAGATAAATGACCTGGGAAAGCATCAATGCATCTTCAGCGTAGAATTCTGGGCATTGAGAAGTGACCCAATTTTCATCTTCAGGAATGGAGGGAGGAGCTACAAAATTGGCTGGCATGAAATTGACATTTTGCAGCGCCAACAACAAAGTTCCAGATGCTGGGCCCCATCTTCCTGAAATAATTCTGTTCAGAATCAGATTGTACGGGATATACTGCAACAACCTGAGCACAGGATGAATTTTAAAATTTAAAATTAGAACTTGGGATAATTGATTTTTATGGAGTAAATTTAGGAAGACTCAACTCTTAGAGTTGAAACAGGGAAAATGATTCAATATATATCAGAAAAATTGACTAAGCAATACCACCTGAGTCTTGATCTTCTATTTCTTTGGCATCTTCAAGTAATTATCTAGTCCAGGTTGCAAAGAACCCTTGTGTGACCAGTTTCTGACAACCATGCCAATTAATGAGCTTATATTGGGTGACCCTCATATTACGTTGATTTATCAACGTCAGTTTACAAGGGGGAGCTGGTTTCAGCTGGCATACTGGAGCAGCCGTGACCCATTTTTGATCAACCGTTTGGTTTAAATCTGTTAACTTGGTCAATTTTGATACAGGTTTTCTGGCCTTCTGTGCCTTCTTACTTGGACGGACAATACCCAGCATTATGGAACTTACTGTGACATTACCCTCCACTTTAGCCCTGGGCACAATACCACCATCTGGGAGATGAAATAAAGAGAAATTCTTATGGACAGGTGGGAGTTTCATTGCGGCAAGGGTAAGTTCAGGGTGTCCAATAGCAGTGGGGTTGCGCTTGTAGAACTCGTGGATCAGATCAGAGGAATTTGAACAATTGTAGTGGGGAACCCAGGAGTTTTCAGAATCAGGATAACCTTTCCAAGATACCAAATATTCCAAAAGCGACAATTCTTGTGGGAAGCTAGAATACAATTTAACTTGTACTCAGGTTCTCCTTCTACAAGAATGGGTTGGGAAGAGGGAATCTCTGTTCCTTTGAAGGGAGTAAGGAGACATTCATGGAAGGTGTGGAAAATCTTGAAAGCAGGAGGTAAATCTAGCTGATAGGCGGAGGGACCAATCTGACGTTCTACCTTGAAGGGACCAACTTGCTTAGGACCCAATTTACGACATGGAACTTTAAGTTTCATATTGCGAGCATCAACCATGACTAGATCACCTGGCCTGTAAGTTAGACCTTCCTGGCGCTTGCAATCTGTGTATTCCTTGTAAGTTGTCACAGCGGCGGCGAGAGTAACTTGGAGCTCCTGATGGACCTGCTTCAATTCAGCGGCTTGATCAGTTGCAGCTTCCACGTTGCTAACCAAACGAGGACCCATGTTGGAAGAGGGATTGTAACCCACATTGGCATAAAATGGCAATACTTGAGTTGACGTGTGTGGGGCGTTATTATATGTAAACTCTGCCATGCGTAGATTATCACACCAGTCATCTTGTTGCGCATTGGTGTAGCAATGTAGGTAGACCTCCAAACTTTGGTTTACCCTCTCTGTTTGTTCATTGGACTGGGGGTGGAAAGCAGTAGAGCAGCACAATTTGATACCAAGGATTCCAGTAAAGGCTTCCCAGAACTGAGCAATAAATTGAGGACCACAGTCACTTAAAATCTCCATTGGGATGCCATGTAGAGAGAAGATCCTGTTCATAAATAACCTAGCAGTTTCCACTGAAGTAATTGTGGTTGAGCAAGGTACAAAGTGTGCCATCTTTGTGAAACAATCAACTACTACCATGATTGCGTTAAACCCATTGGAATCGGGAAGCTCACCAATGAAATCCATCAACACAGACGTCCAAGGACCCGCAGCAGGCTGAAGTGGGACCAGTAAACCAGTAGTCTTATTCCAACTGGCCTTGGATCAAACACATACCAGGAAATCTTGAACAAAAGCAGCTACCTGCACAGTCAAACCTTTCCATGAAAACTGGCAGCAGATAAGTTCCACTGTTTTGTTTTTCCCTGGATGACCAGCTGTTGGAAAGGTATGATTAGCCTCCATGATTTCATCCCAAATAGTGCCTTCAGGAACCCACAAGCAACCTTGATGATATAGGACTGGACCAATCTTGTGATAGCCCTGAGGCTGACCTACTGGGTTTGCACATGCTAGCTCCAATAGCCTATCATAACCTTTGAACAAAGGTTGCAGAAACTTAACCTTGGAATACAAGTCCAGGTCTGCGCCCTCAGCTAAAGACATGGTAGCCAACGTAGCCAGTGAAGGAAATAAAAAAGGCACCACAGCCTTGTCTGGAATCATAGTATGTGTGTTAAACTTGGCGTCCATACTAGCATCTGGGAGATGGGAGGGATTCCTGCTTAGGGCATCAGCCAAGTGATTGTCAGATCCCTTAATAAACTTGTAGCAGAACTTGTATCTTGTCAGATCACCATGCCATCTGGATTGGCGACCCGACAAGACCCTGGGTTGTTGATAATATAGAAGAGCTTTGTGGTCAGTTCTTACTACAAATGGATGAAGTGCTGACATGAGATGGTGGTGCCAATGCTTTAATGATTCCACTACAGCCAACAATTCCTTGTCATAAATGATGTAGTTGCGTTCTTGAGCCTCCATCTTCTGGGAGAAATACCCTACAGGTCTCTCAATCCCGTCACTAGCTGTTTGCAACAGCACATCAGCCACAGCATATTTAGATGCATTGGTGGAAACAACAAAAGGAAGCTCAGGATCCACATGTCTTAACACTGGTGAGGACAACAAAATAGCCTTGACTGCTGAGAAGGCACTTGCACACTCAGGCGTCCAGACTAAAGTTGTCTTTCCACTAGCCAAATATAAAGGGGCGGCCACCTCAGATAAGTGGGGAGTGAATTTCTTCAAAAACGTACATGTACCCAGGAAACTACAAAGTTGGGATACTGTCACAGGCGTAGCATACTCTTAAACCGCAGCTTCCTTGTCAGGGGCAATGGTGTGGCCATCCTCAAAGATAATATTACCCAGAAAGGTAACCTTACGTTTAAAGAATTCACACTTACTCCTTTTGATAATCAAGTTTGCTTGGAGAATGCGCTCTACAACTGCCAACAAGTGGGCCTTATGGGACTCCTCATCCAGAGAAAACACCAAGATGTCATCCATATATGTGATGGCACAAACACCTAGGAGATCTCCCAGGACTGAATCAATCAACCGCTGAAAGCAAGCTGGGGCATTCTTCAATCCAAAAGGCATTACGCAGAACTGGAAGATACCCTTCTTGGTTCTGAATGCTGTTAACCATTCCATTCCTTCTGCAATCCTGATTTGATTGAAAGCATTCAACAGGTCAAGTTTTGAGAATACCTTGGCCTTCTCAACACATCTAGAGATCTGTGCTTTGAGAGGTAAAGGATAAGGATCCGGAATTGTAATGTTATTCAAATTCCCGTAATCAACACAAGGACAAAGAGACCCATCAGACTTCTGAACAAACAATAATGGAGAGCAGATCAACAAAGCCTTCTTGAAAATGTAGCCTTTTGCCAACATGTTACAAGTCCATTCTTCCAAACATGTGTCTTCCTTCAAGGTTAAAGGGTAAATAGGAGATGCAATGCAAATCAGATCAACAGTAACCTTAAAGTCAAAGTCAAACTGAGTGTGCTTGGGAAGGACCTTGCCTCTGGTGGCATCAAATGCCGCAGACCAGGGTTGCAAGCATGCTGGTAAATCCAAACTTGCAGGGACAGGGATAAGAACCAACTGTATTGTCTGTGATGATTGCTCTAATTCAGACATATCCAACAGCAGAATACAAATGGTTATACCCAAAGAGTGTTCCACCTGCAGCTCATTTTTCTCCAGTAAGGTTGATACATTATGATCTCTCCACCAACTCACTCCCAAAATGATAGGATACATCAGGGTAGAGCAAACGGAAAACCTTGCAGTAAAGGACTGACCTGCAACTACAAAAGTAACTGGCTTTTTCAGCTGGAAGGAGGGGAACGTTTGACAGTTTCCACCCCTAACAAGCATTCCTGGGTGGTACTTGAGCTGTAGCAAGTCTGCAGTCTCCACACTCATGAAGTTCTCAGAAGCACCTGTATCCAATAAAATGGCTGGCTGATAGATAGTTTGACCATTATCTATGTTACCATAAAACAAGAAGTAACCAGAAGTAGATTTATTGGCAGTGAAGGTTGCAATCTCAGCAGGAGTTTGCTTCTCCTTGGTAGTACGGACGGCAGCTAAGGAGGCAGGATGCTCCTGGAAGTATTGCTCAATCATTTCTTGAACAGCGGCAGGAAGAACGGGATAGTTACAATCAATGGGCACGAGAGGCAACTCTTTGGACACAACCTCAGAAGGCTTGGTAGGTATGACGTGCTGAAGCATTGCCAAAGAGCTATCAGGACTGGACACCATGGGGGCTTCAGTCACATGGAAAGGGTTTGTTTACCACCGCCAATTGCAGCTGAGAAGAGCTAAAAGAAGAACAATCCTGACTTTGGCTGGAAGGAGCTGCCACCAAACTAGAACCAGAAAACCAAGAGCGCACCGCGGGTTTGTCCTCAATTACCAATATGCCTTGTTTGGAAGTGGACAGATTTGAGACCAGAGAAAGAATTTGGCTTACCAGGGCCTCAGTTGTTGTTAACAGAGAATCCCAAACCGCCAAATCCTGGGCAGTCTGGTCAACTGCTAACCACAACACTGAGAGTTTGTTCACCTTGGTAACATTGATTGTACGGCAGTAGGTAAGAAACTGAGGAAGGAATACCAAAAGCAGAGTTGTACCCTGACAGAAGGCGTACAGCTTACAATATAATTTGAGCTCCTCAATAGATATACACAATTTTTTTAACAAAGGGTATAGAGATGCACTCTCAGTTAAAACACGTGGATTGCGCTCCACCGCGGACAACAACCATTCCCGAGCATCTTCAGAAACCTTTGTCATCACATGGTAAACTTGGGATTTGTGACTAAGGTTAGAGCCGGAATAAAATGATAAAGCTGACAAAACTTCACGCGAAATTTCATCAGTGGGTGGAGCAGGAAAATAATCCAGACGCCAAAATGACATGACACGACAGAAATAGGAAACAGAGGATCCAGTCTCTACAACTGCAGCCGGAGATGGAAACCAAAAATTAAAGAAAAGCCCAAACTGAAAACTCAGAAATGAACTGATGCAAATAAACATGGTAAACGCAGATATCTCAACGGAGCAGGAGAAAAGAAACACAAATTCATGATGAACTGCTTCCAAAAACTCAGACGTAGAAGAGTTGAGTAATGTGACAGAAATAACTGGATAATATGATGCCGTTTCTAAATGATGGGGAATTACCACCCAAATCCACATAGAATTGACGATTAACCACCAACGCGGCTTCAGATATTTTTTTGTGAATTTTCCAATTGTAACTCCAGGATTAAGTAGAACAATCAATCCTAACCAGAGTAAACCAAGATAAATGACCTGGGAAAGCATCAATACATCTTCAGCGTAGAATTCTGGGCACTGAGAAGTGACCCAATTTTCATCTTCAGGAATGGAGGGAGGAGCTACAAAATTGGCTGGCATGAAATTGACATTTTGCGGCGCCAACAACAAAGTTCCAGATGCTGGGCCCCATCTTCCTGAAATGATTCTGTTCAGAATCAGATTGTACGGGATATACTGCAACAACCTGAGCACAGGATGAATTTTTAAAATTTAAAATTAGAACTTGGGATAATTGATTTTTATTGAGTAAATTTAGGAGGACTCAACTCTTAGAGTTGAAACAGGGAAAATTATTCAATATATATCAGAAAAATTGACTAAGCAATACCACCTGAGTCTTGATCTTCTATTTCTTTGGCATCTTCAAGTAATTATCTAGTCCAGGTTGCAAAGAACCCTTGTGTGACCAGTTTCTGACAACCATGCCAATTAATGAGCTTATATTGGGTGACCCTCATATTACGTTGATTTATCAACGTCAGTTTACAAGGGGGAGCTGGTTTCAGCTGGCATACTGGAGCAGCTGTGACCCATTTTTGATCAACCGTTTGGTTTAAATCTGTTAACTTGGTCAATTTTGATACAGGTTTTCCGGCCTTCTGTGCCTTCTTACTTGGACGGACAATACCCAGCATTATGGAACTTACTGTGACACCTACAAGTAACATGGGAAAAAGTTTCCTGGACACTGGCTACAAGTGCAAACAGGAACTTCCTTGACAATTGGACAGACATATACCCAACTCTCTTGATCCTCTTACCGGGATTGCCCCATCCTCTAGTACTGGGGGACTCATGGCCTGACAGACATGGTCTGATTCTAAATTATTGTGAGCAGACTGCCACCTTAGGACGACCTGAATCTTGTGATATTGTTCCGTTCCGTATGAGCTCCGGCAGAACCCCAACCAACATACTCTTAACCATAAGGATGGAATCCAGCATCGGGACACTGCCTATTCCCCTGCAAAAGTGGAACCATGTATTTAGCAAAGAAGAAGCCACAAAACTACCCAGCCACTCAATATACAACCACACTATAGACCTACTACCAGGTTCCAACCACACCACAGCCCTATCTATAGTTGCAACCACCAAGAAAAAGTGGCCTTGAAAGCTTACCTGGAGGATATGACAAAAAAGGGTTTCATCCAAGTATCAAAGGCCCCGTGCTTGTCACCAATGCTGTTTTTAGGGAAGAAAGACAGCAGAATGCGTCCCTGCGTGAACTACCAGAAGCCAAATGATATCACTGTGAAGAACTGCTATCCCATCCCCAACGCTGATGACCTTTGCGACGTACTAACTGGAGCCCAGGTGTACTTGAAAATTGACCTAAGAGATGTGTTCAACCAAATCCAAATCAAAGAGGGCGACAAATACAAAACGGCGTTCAAGACCAGGTATGGACTCTACAAATACCTGGTGATGCCATTTGGACTATGCAACGCCCCCAGCACCTTCCAGTGCATGATAAACACAGTATTGGGTGAATAACTTGACTAGTTCTGCGTGGCCTACCTTGACAACATCCTCATCTACAGCAAGACTACAAGAAGAACACCTGCGCCACCTGGACCTTATACTAGAAAACCTCTCCCAAGCAAACTTACATGCTAAGCTTAAAAAGTGTGAATTCTTCCAGTATGAAGTTGAGTTCCTGGGATATGTTGTGAAGACTGTTGGGTTTGCCATGGTACAGGACAAAGTAGAAGCAGTAACATCTTGGCCGGTGCCCAAATGCAGGAAAGATGTGAGAAGTTTTTTGGGCCTGGCAAATTATTGCAGGGATTTCATCCAAAAATTTTCTCTGATTACCTTGCCCCTGACCCGCCTTTGCTCTGAAAAGGTTACCTTTTCTTGGACTGACAAGTGCACATCAGCATTTGAGGCCCTGAAGCTTGCTTTCACCTCTGCCCCTGTCCTGGCCATGCCCAACCCATCCAAGCCATTTGTACTGGAAACCAATGTGTCCGACTTTGTGGTGAGTGGGGTCCTTCTTCAGGAAGGAGGGGATGGTATGCTACATCCTGTAGCATATTACTCCAAGAAGATGCTGCCTGCTGAAGGAAACCACCCAATCTACAACAAGGAGATGCTTGCAATAATGAAGACCCTGAAACATTAGCGCCGGTACCTATGTGGTGCCAAATTTCCAGTAAAAGTCTTAACCAACCACAAGAACTTGGTTTACTTCTTTAAACCCAGACAGCTAAACCAGAGACAGGTCAGATGGGCCTTGAAACTGGCTGATTATACCTTGATCATTGACTACAAGCCTGGGAAGGTGAATGTGGTACCTGATGCCCTGAGTAGAAGAGCTGATCTGACTCCTTCCTCTACAGAAACTAAGGACCACAACACACATGTACTCCTCAACCCGGCCAGCCTAGGCATCCAACTGGATGTACATGAAAATCATGGCCCACAAACCTGACGTAATTGAGGCGCAGAAACAAGACAAATACTCAGTGGACCTTGTTGCTGACTTGAACTCTCTAGACCCAGAGAGCTGCCACCACAAGAAAGGATTCTCGCTGAAAGGATCCACCCTGCTACTACACAACCGGATCTATGTACCAGAAGGTGAAACAAGGACCAAGGTACTCATTGACTATCACAACTCAGAGATGGCCGGCCACCCTGGCAGACTCAAGACACTCTGAGGAATCAAGAAGAATTACGCTGGGCCCCGACTGGACAAAGATGTGGCCGCCTACATCAAAGGCTGTGAGACATGTGGAAGAACCAAAACCCGTAGATCCAAACCTGAAGGCCTGCTGAGACCGCTAGACATACCCACAGGTCCCTGGCAGACTGTTTCAATGGACTATATTGTAGAACTGCCTCCCTCCAATGTGTTTAACACCATCCTGGTCATGGTAGATAGGTTTACTAAGATGTCCTATTTTGTCCCTACCACCACTCACTGCACTGCTGCAGAGACAGCTAGACATTTCCACAACCACATCTTAACTCAACACAGCACTCCATCAGAAATCATCACTGATAGAGGACCACAATTCACCTCCAAATACTGGACTCAGGTGATGAAGGACTTGAGGGTAAAGCGCTGTGTATCAACCTCCTACCACCCGCAGACCAATGGCCAGACTGAATGTGTGAACCAAATACTTGAACAATACCTACAATGCTATGCCAACGCCAACCAGGATAACTGGGCTGAGATGCTACTCATGGCACAGTATGTCTACAACAGTAAAGACCACGCCTCCACGAGAATGTCCCTCTTCAAGGCCAATTATGGATTTGACCCATCCTGGGATCCCAGTATTGGCAGTAAGGAAATAAACTTGTCAGGACAAACCTGGATTGAACAGATACACGACACCCAACAAACCTGTTTGAAGAATCTGACCCGTGCTGTCCAGACTTATAAGGCTTTTACCAACAAAAAGAGGATCCCTGGGAAACCATTGAAGGTAGGGGACAAAGTCTATCTAGACTCTTGTAACGTGCCTCTGACTGTTCCCTGTTGGAAGTTAGCCCACAGAAGAAGCGGCCCCTACAAGATCACCAAACTAGTGGGTGAAGTAGCATTTGAACTAGAATTACCCCCCTCATGGAAAATACACAACGTCTTCCACCGCGCGCTTCTATTCAAGAAAGAGGGGAATTCACTTCCCCACCAGAAACTCAAGACTGAACCCCCTCCCATCCAATTAGGACTCTCTGAAGAATACAAAGTTGAATATGTTCATGGAGACCATACCCACTATAAAACCCTCCAGTACTATGTCAAGTGGAAGGGATACCCACCCAAGGAAAGCACCTGGGAACCATTAAGCAACCTACCCAATGCCCAACTAGCAATCCAGCAATCCAGCAATACCTTGAGAAGAAAGCCAGGAAAGAAGGGACCCCTGGGAAGGAAGGGGATGATGTCATGAATGACATTTCAATACTTGTATTGAAAACCCAAGAGTTAAACCCCAGTTCCCAGGAGGCGGATCCAACCCGCCAGACCAGTCCAGGACCCGCCAATCCGTTAAAAGACGGGCTCAAATTGGTAAATTACTCCGCGTTCCGCCGGCCTACTACAGAGGACCCTCAAAAGATTACTTGAGTCACAAAAAGTGGATGGGTGACCGCCCGCTTGCTAAATTGCAAAACCAAGTTAACGAGTTACTCCAAGACCCGCCAGCCCCCCAGAGACAATTCCCCAAATGGTCATCAGATTGATGCCAACCTTGAGTCACCAAAGACCCAAACCTATGCAGAGGTTGCAGCTTGCCTTAAGGAGGTTAAGACAAAACCTATTTTTAACCTTGCCAATGGCCACCAGCAACTGCCAGTCTCCCGTCCAGAAGGGGTAGTGCAATTGGACTACTCAGGTGATATAGTGAATAGTGGCGGCAAAAAGAAGCGTCGCCTTTCCAATTTGCCAGAACAGACACAACCTGGATCTGCCGCCCTTGAGACCCCAAGCCAAGACCCACGTCCTGCCAGTGCCTCGTCTGCAAACCTGAACCCTGCAAAAATTGAAGAAGCAAAGTCCCAGGGTATAAAAACCCTGGCAGTACGGCAAAACCCCCCATCACCATTTTTGATAATAAAGTTTTATGAACCTTTGGTTTGAACAAATCTTACCCTATCTAGTCTTAGTGATCTTCCATCTTAATTCCAGTCAAGTAGACCACCAGGCTGCCGCCCTCCCCCAAGATCAACCTGCCAAATTGTCCCAGGCATTATACCGTCCCCCGGGAGCCCCCTTTGGACCTGTGCATTTTACTGAATACCCCTCCAACCCGGCCTATTCAGAGTACAACTTGGAAACCATCCTCATTGCCAACCCTTTGGCAAGGACTAGAAGTACCAAGTAAATATGACGCAAAGGAAAGAGGGTTGAGATCCTGCCCTTACTGTTCAAAGACAAGTACAATTACCTGCCTGCCTACTTTGTTCCAATGACTCCTCCTTTAACACCACAACCAGACTGCCCATTGGAACCCACCGCCACAGCCAAGACCACCTCTACCCAACTGTTTGGAGTACTCTACATTACTTTGACAGGATTGGTAGATTCCATGGTCCCCAACTCCGGACCTTGGTCCTTACTTGGGCAATCTGTATCTTATATTATCAAGTTAGCACCCATTCTATGGTGGGCCCTTCCCGCCGGCTTGGCCGTACCTCATCCTGAGCCACCCAAGGCCTCTACCTACAACTGGCTTCCTGACAGGGGGGCTAAACTAACTAAGTTTGGCTCCTATCCTAGCAAAAAAACTGCCAGGATGCCGCCCAGTGGAGAACTGGGACGGCCACTTGAAGGGGGTACCACAGGGAGGACACAGAGGACAGCTGAGGTAAGTATGCATTCAGTGCCATCAGCGCCAAACCGGTGAGCAACTAGGGCATACAGGTGGGGGCAGGAGGAGGCATCACAGGAGCGCGTAAGGGCACCAAGCTACTCTTCTCCAGGTCAGGGAAGGAGGGCATTGGCGCCTCCTCACCCACAGGAGCAAGAGAGGCATATTCAACATCATCTAAATCCAGGTCATCACATGTCAAGCTCTTCACCACGGCCTCTCCAGAAAAAAGGAGACCACTGGGGAGACTCAAGAGGCTCAAAGGATCTTCACCCATGAGCCGCGCAGAAGAGGAGATTCTTGACCACAGGTCTGGAAAGGTCAACCACAGGAGGAGCAAAAAGGGGCCCAAGGAAAATACAACAAATTTAATGACTGGGAGTATCATAGTTGTGTTCTCCTTGAAATTTGGGGAAGAATGGTGAAGTTTTTAGAATTGAAAGCAACAGAATTAACCCCAGTAGGGGTAACCACAAACTGGAGAGCAAAGGAAGCAGCAGAACAGGTCTGGAGGCCTTGGACGTGTTTGCAGGTGTCTTGGGCAAAAACAAAAACAAAAACAAAAAGCGGGTTCAAAACAAGGAATTCAATGAAAAACTCAAAGTAACAATAGGTATTATATTGAATTTTAAATGAAATTTAGGGTTGAGTTCTATTTTTGTAAGCAAAAGCAAAAACAGAAGGGAACTATACACCTGAGCTTCTTCTGAGAGTTCCAGAGGAGATTTTGGGTTCAAACTGGGCTGCCACAAGGTAAGCTTTACAAGCACAATTGAAACTTTAAATTTAAAACTAGGAAAACTCCAAACTGGGGCTCCACCACTGCAAAATTTTAAATTTAATTGAAAACACCAAACTTTTAATCTAATTGGAAAATAGACAAGCAGGGGACTGAAGGTCCCCTTGCTGTGTTAAATGGAGCAGGTTGAGAGAGGATGAAATCACATGGCTTTTGGACCTGGATCCAATTGGCTGGGGGAGAAATTTTGCTGGACAGGGCCAGGGGGACTGGAAAGTTTCACCCTAATTTCCACAGTCCCATCTGATTGATTAGGAGAAGCCCCAGGCATTTTACATCCACTTGAGTTTTTGAGCTTTGATGTGACAACACTTGATTGGTTGGTTCTGATAGTTTTTAAAAGTGGGCAACACTAAGCCAACAAGTAGTCCAAATTGACCAATGTTTCTTCCCAGGAGGGGGCAACCAAAGGCAATGGATCCGCAGGATAGGCCAGCACAAACCTCTCATCAACTGTGTGTGCCAAATCCTCTAAAGAATTAAGGGGTTTGGCTGATATTTGTGGTCCTTTCTTGGTGAGGCAGGGGAAGATTGTACAATCCAATGCCAGGGGTGGTAGTGAATTTACAGCCTACAAGGATGTCCAGTTTGTCCTCCTGGACCTGGCTCCCTTTGGTGAAGTTTACTGTGTAAACTCTATTGAGATTGTTTGGGAAGTCCTGGAGACACTCCCATTCAAGATCATACTGGAGATGAGCAGGGCTCATGCGGCTGCTTGCTTCTGCTACCTGGTAAAGCACAGCCTATCTTACCTTCTGGAGAACTTCAGGGGTGCGGTGTCAAAATTGGCTGTTGCAAATGCAACAGCTATCAAGAAAACTAAAATTCTCCTGACAAACTTTGTGCTGGCTTGTAGTGCCAAAAAGACAGGGCTCTCTTTGGCAATGGATCTCTCTTTTTGAAGACAAAACACGAGAAGAAAATCAGCACAGTATACAACAAACTCTGCAACTTTACTGAAGCTTTTGCTGGGCAAAGGCTTCACCTTGTGGTTTATCTGGGATATATTTTCTTCTTTGGGATGGGCGCCAGCGTAGAGGACATGGACAGGGTGCTCCTTGAGATTGGCAAGGCCAGGCTCTTCCTGGACAGGAAGAAGACCCCCCTGGGATACAACTCAGTTGACCACATCATTCAGGACGCCCTGGTCCTGGTTGGTGTTTACAGGTTTTCAGCCCCGCCAAAAAAGCTGTTGCTCCATTCCCACCTCACTATCCTACCTTTTACCAGCAGACATGAGTATTTCAATCAAGGTGTATTTGCTGTACATGGTGTGGTAGTGGAGGTTGTGTGCCACCTCCAGTGCCGGGTGGGTACATACAGAAGAACCCACTATAGGCACCCACAATAAAAATTTCTTTCCTCAATATAGTTCTACACTTTTAATTTTTACCTTATATAAATGATTTTTCAACTTCTATTTTAGCAAACAATTTTTACAAAAAAATCCTAGAGAAGGTCTTCATAAAAGCATAATAATATGTTAATAAAATTTACTTCTAACTTGAGTGCTTTATATTTAATTTTTTAGTCTACTTTTTATCTTTATTTAACAGAAGTGACATTTTTATATACTTTTCATATTTTGGTATTAAATATTTGGGATTGTCACCACAGAATACAATAAAATAAATTAATTTGAAATAAAAAATATTAGGCATCTGCATCAGTGGTGCTGTTCTATGTAATTGCAGGCTTGGAAGCTTCTAAATATAAAATGATCATTCATAAATCTAAAAGAGCAAATTAAAGAATATAAAAATAGTTGGAATTGTTAAGTCATTTAGTTGATTGGCTGTTTGGCAAGGCACAAGGGGATGAATTAATCAGTGTGGCCATAAATCTTTGCTACAGTCTCTGCCAGAAGGGTATGGATCCTAGCCTGCAGCAAAACAAACAGGTCCTTGGTCCCAGTTAGCATCCCCCACTTGAAAACTTGCTTGAGCCACCCAAAGATTTCTTTGATTGGGTTTAAGAATGGGGAATAGGCAGGGGAGGAATAGAAGGCACAAATATGATGTGGCCAATAGTTGGGGGCCAACTGCAATGCTAGTGTCAATAGTTGGAAATTCCTGAAGAACATCTGCCATCTTGTGGAGACCAACATTATCCAACACAATAATTTTGATGAAGCCTGGTCTTGTGCGCCTCAGGTGCTCCTGGACCAATTGGAGAAAAGATAAGAAGGTCCTGCTATTGTGAGATCCCAATATCATTTGGTACAGCTCAATCCTCTTTGGACCGGGGAGAGCTACCATTGAATAGTCTGTGGCGCGGACGGCAGCACGCCAAGCCATCCCATCCCATCATTTGAGCATTTGGGGACATACCCATACCCATTGCGCATTGACAAGGCAAATGCTGATTCATCAATGTAGTAGAATTTGACTGCCTACTTGGCTTTGAGGGCAGTGTATTCCTCTGCGTATTTTTTCTGGGTCTCAAGATTGGAAGGGCTGTTTTGGTTATATGGAGATACCCCAAGTTTTTCCCACAAAAACTGCAGACCATTTACTAAATGATAAAAAAATGGAAGCCTGAACCCAAAAAGTGGACTTGACTATCACCTGTATATTTTCTAGTTGAAGATTGCAGTCTTGGTTTATTCACTGACAGATTTTCCATTTGTGCTCCTTGGTGAGCATGGTGGAAACACACAAGGATTTCTCCGCAGTAAGAACTTGGCCAGTATCAATGAATGTGTTGAATACCTTTCTGGCATATTTGGGATCCACCTCAACAAGGGCCGTGACCTTCTTGTAGTCATCAGATTCCTGCATCAGCTTGATAAAAATGATGTGATTGATGTTGAGAATGGCTTTCTGAGTGGCCTTAGTTGGTTCATATGAGGCAGGATCCTGATTGGCAACTTGTACGCAAGGAATGGGTACCTTGGTATAGAAGACTGAAACCTTTTTTAACACAATCTGTCCCTCTGTAATTCTATAAAACTCAGGCTTGCCATTGGCTTCCTGGTCACCATCACTCACATAATGCTTTTAGCTAGTGTCAAGCACATATTTAATCTTCTCTATCATGGCTGTTGGGACAGCTTTCTGGCAGTAGATGGGGTCAAACAAAAAGGAAGTAAGCTTAATCTCCTTGTTTCTAACTTTCTAGGTAATATTGACCTTGATGGGCTTTTGGGTCAGCTTGGGGACCCTAGGATTGATGCTCTATATCCTTACACACTGTTCTCCTAAAATAGGTTGTGTCAGTGCAACCTCACTATTGTTCTCTCTTCTCCTGTCTCCTTCCTGAGTAGGCACTTGTGTTGCACTAACTCAATTTTTGACCTGTGGGGAAACCACAACCACAGCGCACAACAGGTGCATTGGTACTCTGTTGTTGTGTTCCTTCCATTTTGAGAATTCAATAAAATACTAAATAAAATTCAATTAAGTTACTCCCTAATTATAATTTTTGCTTTTATCTGAATACAGTAGTTTTAAAAGCTATGGCAACAACCAAAAATACCTCAGATTTAAACAAAATGATTTCAGATTTGAACAAAATCCAACTATCAGGTTAAAATATACTCTGTTAACAGGGATTTTTGGCGTTAATGGGCAAAATGGGTCAACACAGCAAAGAAGTGCTCACACGCAAAGCAAACCCATTCAAAATATAATCCAAAATACATGGATTCACAAACAAAATTGTGTGAGTTGACTTTTGGTGTACACATGTTTACTATGTGAATTGGTGACAAAATACACCCAAGCAAAGTGTGTTAAAACTTAATCCAAAAACAAAATACAATAACAACTCACTATGTAAACAAAATCACTCACTCAGTATGTGCAATGGATTGTAATCAAGAATGATACCAAGGTATCAAAATAAGACACAAGATCTGAAACATGAATTTTAAAAATATTGTGTTAGGTGCTTAATTTGGTGTAAAATCTGGGGAAATGGGTGGAAATTATTTTGGGTATTCTAAAATGGGCGTTGTAAAACCAGAAACAACTAATTAAGAAATAAAAAAATCTATAATTGGGATATTGGGTGGGAAAAATATTAATTGAATATCCATATTCAGATAAAAGCAAAAATTAAAATTAGGGAGTAACTTAATTGAAATTTATTTAGTATTTTATTGAATTCTCAAAATGGAAGGAACACAGCAACAGACTACCCTTGCACCCATTGTGGGCCGCAGTTGCAGTCGCCCCTGCAGGTCAAAGAACAGAGTTAGTGTAACACAAATACCTACTCAGGAAGGAGACAGGAGAGGAGAGTTTGATAGTGACACTGCACTGACACAGCTGGTTTGAGGAGCACAAGCTGCTAGGGTGCAGAGCATAAATCCTTGGGTCCCCAAGCTGACCCAGAAGCCCACCAAGGTTACCTTCACCAAGAAAGTTAGAGACTTGGAGGTAGAACTTACTTTGTATGTGTTTGACGTTGTGTACCAGCAAGAGTCAGTCACGTCAGCCATGCTGGAGAAGGTGAAGCCTGTACTTGATACTAGCTACAAGCCCTACATCAGTGATGGCAATCAGGAGGAGGACAAGGAGCCCGAGTTCTATCAAACCAATGAGGGACAGTTAGTGCTCAAAAAGGTTGCAGTCTTCTACAACAAGGTGCCCATGCCTTGCAAGCCTGTCATCAATAAGGATCCCAGTTCATCTGAGACTACTAAGCCTGCTCAGAAGTGCATCCCAGATATCAAACATCATCCTGCTCAAGCTAATGTGTGAATCTGGTGACTACAAGGCAGCCGCAGCCATTGTTGGAGTGTATCCCAAGTACGCCAGGAAGACCTTCCAAAAATCCATCAATACTGGCTGAGTCCTTGCTGTGGAGAAATCCTTGCATGTTTCTACCATGCTCACCAAGGAGCACAAATGGGCAATCTGCCAGTGGATAACCTGGGACTGCCATCTTGAACTGGCAAATATTCAGGCCATGGTCAAATCTACTTTTGGGGTTGAGGCTTCAATTTCCTTTTACTACCATCTGGTGAAGGGAATGTGATTTTCCTGGAAAAAGCTCAGGGTATCTCCCTACAACAGAAACAGCCCAGCCAATGTTGAGACCCGGAAAAAATACGCAGAGGCGTACACTGCCCTCAAAGCCAAGGGGACAGTCAAGTTCTATTACATTGACAAATCAGCATTTGCCTTGTCTATGTGGAATGAGTATGGCTATGTCCCAAAAGGCTCAAATGATAGTATGGCTCGACGTGCTGCAGTCCACGCCACAGCCTATTCAATGGTGGCTCTCCTCAGTCCAAAGGGGGTTGAGCTCTACCAAATGATATTGGGTTTGCATAACAGCAGGACCTTTCTAGCATTCCTCTGATTGGTCCAGGAGCACCTGAGGTTCACAAGCCCGGACTTCACCAATGTCATTGTGTTGGACAATGTTGATCTCCACAAGGTGGCTAACATTCTCAAGGAATTCCCAATGATTGACACAAGCATTGCAGTGGGCCCCCAGCAATTGGCCACGGCAAATTTATGCCTTCTCTTTCTCCTCATTATTCACCCTTCCTAAATCCCATGAAGTTTTTGGGTGGCTCAAGCAAGTTGTCAAGTGAGGGACCCCAACTGGGACCGAGGACCTGTTTGATTTGCTGCAGGCCGGGATCCACACCCTACCAGCTGAGACTGTGGCCAAATTCTATGGCCATGCTGATTTGTTCATCCCTGCATGCCTAGCCAAACAGCCAATCAATTAAAGGCTTGGCTTTTCCAACTTTTTTATATTCTCTAATTTACTATTTAAGATTTATTAATTATAATTTTATATTTAGAAGCTTCTAAGCCCACAATCACATTTGGCAAGACCATCAATGGAGGTAATTTATTTATTTATTTTATATTATTTTATTATGCCATCTGAGGTTATCCCAAACGCTTGATACTGGATTACGCAAATATATTTATATCACTTTTGTCAAATAAATATAAAAAAGTTTTTAAAAAATTAAACGTAAAGTGTACAAGTTAGAATTTATTTTATTAACGTATAATTTTATGCTTTTATGAAAACTGTTTCCGCAATATATTTTGCAAATATTGTTTTCTAAAATAAATATTAAAAAAATTAATCACATTAAAAATAATCTATAGTATAAAGATGTTTATTGATATAGAAAAAAATTAGGAGCACCTATAATGGGTTTGGCGGTATGTACCCACCCCGCAATAGAGGTGGCGCACAACCTCCACTGCCACACTGTGAATGGTGGATACACCCTGGTTAAAATATTTTGGGCGGCTAGTAAAAGGGAGAAGGGTCAGGTGGGAATATAGGAGCAGCTTCTCTGGTGGGGCTACAAACCTGTAAATCCCTGCCAGGACCAGGGCGTCTTGTATCATGTGGTCCACTAAGTTGTACCTGGGGGAGCTTCTTCCCATCCAGGGAGAGCCTGGCCTTGTTGATCCCTATGAGGACCCCTTCAAGATCCTCCACATCAGCGCTCATCCCGAAGTAAAACAGGAACCCCAGGTAAACCACCAGATGAAGCCTTTGTCCAGCAAAGGCTTCAGTAAACTCACACAGCTTATTGTATACTGCACTTATTTTTTTCTTGTGTTTGGTTTTAGCAAAGGTCAGCTCCATTGCTTGAGGGACCCCCATCTTGTTGGCACTCCAGGCCAGCCCAAAATCTGCCAGGAGGATTTTGGTTTTCTTGACAGCTGTTGCGTCTGCAACAGCCAATTTCAACACTGCGCGCCCAAAGTTGTCCAGCAGGTAAGATATTGTGTGCTTCACTGGGAAGCAGAAGCAAGCAGCCGCATGGACCCGGCCCATCTCTGGTACATTCTTGAATGGGAGCGTCTTCAGGACGTCCCAAACAAGATCAATGGAGTTTACACAGTAAGCTCCACTGAGGGATACCGGGTCCAGACGGACCAGTTGGGCATCCTTGTAGGCAGTAACTGCCCACTTGGATGCCCCCTTCCCATGCGTCAGCCCAGCCAATGCCTCCCGCAACATAGGAAAGGACCCATGGATGTGGTCCTTCAGCTCCTGCAAGACAGGGGGGACAGATACAGCTGCTTGGCCACATGAGTGGCGTAGTTGGCATAGAAGGTGGGGGACAAAAGGGACCAGGACCTGGAAGAGTTCACCGTCTATGTTTTCTAAGAAAAAAGGTGAGTATTTTGAAAATTTATTAATTTTATTTTTTAGGTTACCTTCTTGTGTTTCTTCCTTTCCCGCAGCCTTGGCCAGCTTGGCCATTCTTGGCGCAAGAAGTTGATCAGGCAATTATGTTTCCTCTTTCCTGGCGCGCTTGGCCGGCTTGAGATGGGCATACATTTCAGGGTCATCCGTTCAGACAGACGGCGCAGAGAGGGAAAATGACTTGAACTGGAGGCCCTCAACCACATTTTTTTGGAATATTTAGTAAGTGCTTGATTGTCTTCTCTGGGGTGTCTGGTATTTTTGTCATAAGGGCCTTTACAGACACCTTGTCTATTTTGTCCCCTTCAAGGACAGCAGACTTAACTGTTGCTTTGACCTTGCGGACAATCTCTTTAATTTCAGCAATTGCTGATTCAAGGTCTTTAACAGCTTCTCCAATTCTCTCATTGATTTTTTACTAACCTTTCCATATGTTTTTATAGCTTCCATCCCAATAAAATCTGTAATATTCTGATACTATTGCCTCTTTGTTTATTTCTGTTTGTTTTCTGTTTGCTACACTATCTCATCTTTTTACCCATTGTGTATATGTTTACGCTTATCTCAATATGTGTTATTTGCTTTGTGTTGGCATTGCTTCTATAATTTTCATATTATTTTTGGCACTTTGCACAGCCCCTTGTGAAAATATTAACAACAATTTGGTGATCAGCTAAATTTGAATTAAAAAATTATAGGTTAATTGATTTTAGATAAAGTTGTTACTGATCCAAATTCAAAACCTTAATGATAAAATTTAAGCCAATCAGGAACCAAGTGATAAAGTGATTGTTGTGACATAAAGGGTCATTCAATAATTCTTTGATGCATGTGCGCTAATTAATATGATTGGCTGGTTGTTTTGCCATTGTGCGCCATTGCCGCTGTGGTAAGTTGTTGGTGGACTAGTGCTAACCCAGCAGCTGATTGGGCACTAGTCCATCAACAACTTGCCACAGAAACAATGGCGTACAATGGCAAAACAACTGGCCAATCATATTAATTAGCGCACATGCATCAAAGAATTATTGAATGACCCTTTATGTCACAACAATCACTTTATCACTTGGTTCCTGATTAGCTTAAATTTTATCATTAAGGTTTTGAATTTGGATCAGTAACAACTTTATCTAAAATCAATTAACCTATAATTTTTTAATTCAAATTTAGCTGATCACCAAATTGTTGTTAATATTTTCACAAGGGGCTGTGTAAAGCGCTAAAAATAACTATGTTCTGGATCTAGATACACAACATAGTAGATATATGATTTTATAGAAATAAGCTGAACATAAATAATATAGCCAACTATAAACAAAGAGAACATGAACAATTTAAATTCAAATTTAAGATAATATAAATAGACAATGTTTGGTAACAGGGGGTTTATTGAAGCGGGGAAGAGTGATGCCTAGGAGGCAGAATAGTATGGGAAGGAAGACGTAGAGGCGGTGCTGGCCTGGGGGGTCTGGAATTGGGTGGGTTGGGCTTGCGGGTGAGGGGTGTTGGTGGCAGGGGTGGAGGCAGGAGGATTTTGCGTGATGGCTGCCATATACAACTTGGTGTATTCCTTGTCTGTCATTGGCTGGATGGGCTGGTAGGTAGCAGTGGCACGTGGTGGGAGGCGCTTGTCTTTCCATGATTAGTTACCCATGTTCACATGGAAAACCTTTTGCGCAAACAAGTCAGACACCAGTTGGTGACCAAAGAGAGAATTGTGGTCAAGGACCCCAAGATAGAGGTCGTTGAAAGCCTGAGGGTGGTGCTCCCAGAGTGTATCTCCAATATTAAAGAACACAACATCAGCCAGATGGATGTCAGCATGGCTGGCGGGATAGACTGAGGCCTGGTGCCCACGTTCCTGGATGGCCTCAAGGGTAGTGGAGCTACCCTCCATCTGATGGCTCAAGAAAACCCAGTACTTGGAATTTGAGCCATCTCAGGAGCCAAGTAATCCACCAAGGATGTGGCTGTACAAGTAGCCATCAATGAAATCTGGGTTTGTCCAATAGTAGACAAAACCCTTGGCTGAAACAGCCAGAAAGGCACCAATGAAAGTCCCCTTCTTGACCTTCTTCCTTCCTTTTTTAATGGTGGCTCTTCCTTGCTCGCCAAAATCATCAAAAGCTACTGATAGCTTGTAATAGGAGATGAACATGACATCATCATTTAGACTAGTCAGGCATCAGACCAGGGTTGATTTAATGGCAGTGTCATATGGGGAATCCTCAGCGCTATCTCATTGGTTGCCAGCAACATTGGTCAGCACATGGACTGACGCACCTTCCCATACATCCAGAGCTGCACCATGCACTCAGACACCCAAATGCCATGGTGCACAAGTTGCTTCCAGACCTGGGTCAAGGAAAGCTTGGGGTCCCGCTGCAGGAGGTCAAACATAATTGGGTATGCCTCATTGATTTAGGACTCGGGGGCCTTCTTGGGCTTCTTGACTGTCCCAATCAGATTCCCCCTGTTCATCAGGTTGTTGAATTCCTGCATGACAGTAGCCCGTGTGAATTGTAATTGGCTGGCTATCTGATCCCAGGACAGACCCTGCAGGTTCAGTGCCACAATTTCTTGAAGAATCTGAGCAGTAATGATTCTGCGTTTGGGGCGCTGGGCTGGGGGAGCTGAAGCCTGATTGGCTGTAGGGGGCAGTTTGGCTGGTGGCAGGAAGTTATTCCAAATCAAGGTTGCCATCCTGATTGGTTGGTTGACAGGGAGCTTGTGTGGGGGTGGGTACGGGAGCAGGGGCAGAGCTAGACACTAAGTGACTACTGAACAAGTCAAAGCCATATGGGTCAGGGGTCAGTAACAGGTCAGCTTCCTTGTTACCTGCCTCAAAGGCTTGGGTGTAAACAGGTGCCTCCACATTCTGAGCCTTGTCTCCATTGAAGCTGGCTTGGCTGCTGGCACTGTCAAAGATATTGCTAGTAAAAACCATTGTAAAAAACCTAGGATAAAATCACTAAAAGTAGAAATTTTAAAAATTAATGATTTATTTTTATTGTAATCTTGAGTCCATATTTGGAAGGTTCTCAAAACCATTATACACAATTCAGGAGCCATGAAAATGGATAAAATGCCTCTGTTCCTAAATATGGATAGCTGTTGATTGGCTGTAAAACTGTTACTTTTCTATTTTAGGCTGCTCATACTACACATCTTGGGTGACTTCATTTTGTTTTGTGCTTGTGGAATCTTGCTTCTAGATTGCTCTAATTTTGTTTCATTTTAGTCCTTTTGTTGGTGCCTCATATGAATCCTGCTTGGATTATAATATACTCCGGAATAGCATCCATCCATCTCACTTGTTGTGTCAGTTCATTTAGTTTGTGGTTTGAACTACACTGCTTGATGTTTGATGTAATTTTGTATAATGGGCTAGTGAAATTTTGTTTTTTGTTTGAAAGTTCATTTATTAACCAAAAATATTTAAATTATTTGAATCCTGAATCTTGCGCAACTTGGATTTTGTTCAAATCTGATATCATTTTGTTTAAATCTGAGGTATTTTTGGTTGTTGCCATAGCTTTTAAAACTACTGTATGGATATTTAATTAATATTACCCCCATATCCCAATTATAGATTTTTTATTTCTTAATTAGTTGTTTTTGGTTTTACAACGCCCATTTTAGAATACCTGAAATAATTTTCACCCATTTCCCCAGATTTGATCCTAAATTTAAACACCCAACACAATATTTTTAAAATTTGTGTTTCAGATTGTGCACCTTATTTTAGATACATTGGTATCATTCTTGTCTACAATCCATTACACACAAAAGTCAGGTGGTTTTGTTTACATGTTGAGTTGCTATTATGTTTTGTTTTTGGTTTGAGTTTTGGCAACTGCCAGAATTAACTCATTCCGCAAGTCAACTTACTATATGTCAATAATCAGAATTAAAAATACTTTAATGTCAACAGCATTGAAAAGTCAGAATTAAGTTTTAACTCATGCAGACTACTAAATGTCAACACTTTTTTAATAAGCAGAAACATGTTTCCTGAACATTTTACTTAATAAAAATTAAGCTTCAAGATACTTTTTAGGGTAATGTGACAACACAGATTTTAAAAAGTCCATAAAAAATTATACATGAATATTAAAAAATTTCATAAAAATACACCTTTATTTTATTTTACTATGAAATTAGCTATCTTTACTATAATGAATTTTTTCCCACTTATAAAAACAAAAAAAATTCAATACACAAAAAGGTACTACATAAAATTTCACGTATTTTAGCAAAATATAGCAATCAGAAACAGTAATATAAAGTTTTTTCTATATTGAAAGCTACAAAAAACATATAATTTACTAGTAAAATACCAATATAGGCCATGTAATACAGTCTAAAGCATCAAACTATCAATAAAAAACCAATGTTTTTATAAAAGCAGTATCATAAAAGATTAATGATTTATTTAGAATAACTATTTATTTAAAAATATTATACTTGATATATAAGAACTATATAAAAAATTAGTCAATAATCAATAAATTTAATGAAAAGCTAGACTGTAATAACCTGGTTGCCATTAAGAAATGTGGCAATCTTCTTGATGTATTCCCCAATCTCTGAAAGCTTATATTTGGCCTTGACAACGTCCTTGATCTTCTCTTGATACTGTTTCTCTTTGGTGGTTCTCTTCTTCTTGGATGGGCGGTTCTCAATATCTCTGATGGATGCAGCAGTCTTCCCCTGTTGGACTTTGAGATGCTTGTAGAAGGTGTTGTATCTGGGCTTGATTCCAAAGAAGGACTTGATATGCTTATGCCAGCCCTCCAAAGATGAAGTTGTTTTCATCTCATCCTTAAGGACTGCCTGGTAGCAGTTCCAGTTGGCTTTGGCTCTGGGCTTGCTCCAGCGCTTATTGACCTTACGTTCAATCCACTGTGGTTCATAATATTCTATGAAAGGATAGAAGGCACCATCATGTTTCTTGGCATATAGATCCTGGCATAGGAGCTCAAAGGCTTGTCCAGCATGATCTGGCTTTACAGAGGCTAGTGCTACAAACTGCTGAATTAAGAACTTGCACTTTCCTGATGTATCTAGATGGTGGAGCTTGCTGAGCTCAGGTAGACCCTTTAGTTGCCTGTTGACAGCCTGTCAATAATGAAAAAAACACCCCTGTACCTCTCCATCAAAGGTATTTACAAAAGCGTTATACTGGGCAGTTTCATAGTCCATGATTATAGTTGAGGGGCCAAGTGCTTTATCTTGAGCTTCTTTTTCTGCAGCAAGAGTGGCTTCATCCTTTTCATCATCATCTGGATTGGCTCTAGTGTTATGGCCAGGGGGACTCTTTCTATTACTGGGTAGGGCTTTGATGCCCTCCTGAAGGATTTTAAAGGCACTTGTGTAGATCTCTTCTGTTGCCCCAGGAATCAGAAAGTAGGCAAATGGGAGCACCTTGCCTTCAATGAGGGAATGTACAACCCATAGTTGGTAAAAAAGGCGGGGGCATACTGCAAA
This sequence comes from Entomophthora muscae, assembly GCA_014839935.2. Taxonomy (NCBI): domain Eukaryota; kingdom Fungi; phylum Entomophthoromycota; class Entomophthoromycetes; order Entomophthorales; family Entomophthoraceae; genus Entomophthora; species Entomophthora muscae. The sequence goes on along the minus strand of QTSX02000175.1, from coordinate 23,031 downwards.
GGTACCATCACATAACCAGGTCTCTGAATCCCTCAACTGCTCCAGGTTCTGTTGTGTAGCATAGCATATAATTCTTGCCTCTGCTGTAGGACCATTATCATTTAAAAGGAATACCTCATCACCATTGAACATCTTTAACTCCTCTGTCAAGACTAACTCTCCTTGAACAATGGCTGATTTCTTATGGGGGACTAGGTCACGGCGTTTGTCACATATGTACTTCACTAACTGGTTGCAGTCAGGGATGAGCTTCAGGTTCTCATTACTTAGGTGTGTGGTGGCCTTAACTGCCAGATCAGAAGCCTTGACATCTTTGGAGACTGGGACCATTTGGTAGAGGTACCACTTTAGAAGCTTTTCAATAAGATTTATTAGAGCATTGCATGTGTGCTCTCCTTTTTCACTAGTGACTTTATCCCATCCTTCTGTATTGATTCTGGCAGCACAGCTTCTATCTTCACATACATAATTCTTGCTTCTTCCTGCTCTCTTCTGATTGTTGCAATTGAAAACATAGCCATCACAGACTAAAATTGCACCTCCTTTGACAGACATTAGAGAGAGAAACCGAGGGAACTTCTTTGGGAGCTTAAACTCTCCTTTGACATTACATATATTGTGAACCTTTACGGGATCCCATGGGCCAATCAGTGCTTGATGATAGTCAGACAGGTAATCATCAGGATCTTCTTTATTGATACTTGATGAGGAGGATGGAGGTGCAGATTTGTTGGGCGGTGGAGGGGAATTATCTGGAGTTGGATTATTGCGCTTTCTGGACTGGGATGAGCTTGATTCCTTGGGGCTTGATTCCTTTGAGATTGATTCATCTGGGCTTGGCTGGGGTTCTGGACTCTTGGGTGTCTTTTTTCTTTTTTGCTTGTTTAGTGGAACCTCATCTCCTTCTGATTGGTACCAGCTTGGAGAAGAGGAGGGGTCAGGGAAGGGCTCTTTGCTTTCAGGGCCTGGGGTCTTCTCCTTTGTCTTCTGTTTTGTTGAGGGCTCTTTGGCTGGTTTTTTGTTGGGGTAGGGACTTTGGGCCTTCCCAGAGGCTTTGGGTACTTTCTTGGTTGACTTGGAGTTATTTTGTGGCTTCTTGGAAGATTTGTCTTACAATAATTAGAGTAGAGTTCATAAAGTAAGAATAATCATGTGAGACATGAACAAAATTAAATAATAATCACTTGTTTTAAAATTTTTATTAAGTAAATAGTTTATAGAAGTATAGAAAGTAATTTTAGAGCTATTTTATTATTAAAGAATAGAGAAAACCCATGTTTAAATAAAAAGTTGACATTCTGGTAGTCACAGTAGTCAAAAATATTTAAGTTAGTTTGTCAGCATAAAAAAATGCTTTAATTTTGACGTCAACATACTGACAGTCAGCATTAAAGTGGAAAAACACTATGTAAATCACTTATAAAGCTTGGTTAATATTTTCCGGAGTTGGTTTTTTAAGGCCAAAATTGATTATTTTTAAATTTGAAAAAATTAAAGATTTGCATATGTAACTTATGAAAATTAAATGATAGGGATTGTAGAGGGAAGTCTGAAGTACAGCCCTGGGTACTTTGGCCTGAATTACCATACCATTGTATGTGTGCTTTTTGTTAAGCGGCAGTGTTTTACTAATAAATAAGTAAAGGTGTCGACATTCAGGCAGTCAGCGTTCTTTTATAGCAACTCTCCTAATAAATCTTGCTTAAATTATGTCACTTTGTTTGCTTAGCCAAACCCCTTTGTTGCAATTTAGGCAACGCGTCAATTTGACACAAAGTTGACATTATAATTACATATATAAATTCTAGTTTTAACATATGTGTGTTGGCTTAAGTGGACTTCTGGAAATAAGCTATAGTTTATCCAGTGAGTTTAAAATAACAGTAAATATCTAAATAATACAAAGAATGCTCTGAAAGTTGGCATATGTCTTTGTTCAATGCTTATCTTAATATATATTTAATAAAAACAGTAGTATAAAATATAAAAAGTAGTTTTTTTAGAATATTGTGTATTTTATTAAGAAATTTATGGATTCTTATTTGGGATTGACATCCAGATATTACTTACTGTAGTCAACCTTAATGTAAAAGTACAAAGAAACTTACATTTTCATAGTAAATTATATTAGTTTTTTGGCTTAAAATTAAGCCTTTGTTTAAATGGTGTCGACATTATGTCTGTTCCTTTTTGATTTTGCAATTCTGACTTAATAATTCACTATGAAAAATTAGCTTAGTTTTGGAAATGCCCGATTCCGGCGGATAAATACCAAAATAATGTCGACATTCAGTAAGTCGACTTGCGGAATGAGTTAATTCTGGCAGTTGCCGTTAATAAAATGTTAAATTACAATCATAATTTAAAATATAGCGGTGAGCACTAAATCAGTGTGTTTTGAATTTTGATTTGAAGCATTTTAAATTTGCGCACTCTATTACTACACCCATTAATTTACTAAGTGATCATATCAGATTTGTTTCATTCAGCACTCTATCTTTTACATAATAAAAATCACTGAAATTTTAATCAAATGATTTAAAGATTATTGTGAACCTGCATGATAGGTTTTAGCTTATTTGGTTGAGTATGATATGTTTTTGAAGCTTTTCTGATCATTTACATAGTGATAGAAACAATATTAAGTGATATTTTATTTTTTTAATTTTGGGGCCTCAAATATTAAATTGAAGAGACTTCCAGACTTCGATTTCTGCACTTTCAATTCTGTCCCCTATATCAAAAGAATGAATAAATTCTATTTTAAAAGCCAAATTAATTTAAGGTGTGTTTTAAATTGCATCAATTTGGGCACTTCAAACTTGGTTTTTTGATTTTAGCTACTAGTAAAAACATTTTAAAAAAGTCAAATTTAAGAAAAATATTAAATTTTTTGGGAATTTTTTTTATTGAAAAAAAGTGCAGAGATCAAAAAATCCATTGATTTGGAGATTTTGATCTCCACACTTCGACTTTAGGCACTTGTCCAATGATACCAAAGGTGTGCACTTCCCACAGCCAGTGAATGTGAGCTTCCTAGAAACTCTACCACCCTTAGTTTAGCAAGGGAGTGTGATAGGGTTAATGACAAATTTCATGGATTTGAATAAATCAGTTAATACTATCTGGTAGCTATTAAAGCGAATTCACTTCACTTTCAATAACCCATTCTTTATCCTCTCACTTTTGGTTTTGGATGTTTTTGTGGTTCATTGCTACAGCGCCATATAAGTCCAGGGATGGTTTTTAACTTGGTTTTTTATCCATGAAGTGGTATTGTATGTTTCACCATCACATGAATTCCTTTCTAATTGAAACCAAGTGCTTTATGGCCTCCTGGGACTGCTTAAACTTGCATGTTTATAAGCGATATTTAAAGAAGAGTTTATATTAAGACTTGAGGGTGGTACTAACAAAGTAATTAGGCTCTGATAAGGTATCGAATGAAAACCAAATCGGAATATTCACCATCCAGGCAGCTAGAAAGTCCTAAGAAGAACCCACGCCAAGACAAATAGGAGTGCCACGCCTAGTCGAAATTGATAGGCTGATGTGACAAACCACGTCAAGCACAGTAAAGTTTGACGAGTGCAAAGTCAAGAGCTCCAAATTCTCTTTGTAGAATTTTATGTTCAACTGATTTCATGTCCCAACCACCAAATAATACCTTTCCGCCTCGTCCTCCCAATTCGGGCTCCCAGCCTGGAGCACCACAACCTAATCGCCCTAGCAATTATCAACCTGGTCCTCCTACTTCCGGCTCTCAGCCTGGAGTTCCGCAAATGACTCGCCCAGGTAACATGCCACCTTCCACACCTCGCCCAGGCTTCCCAAGGCCTGGGTTTACTCCTACACCCCTGGCCAGATGGCACCAAGGCCTGGAATGGTATCTCGCCCTGGAGCTCCACCAATGATGTCAGGTCAGCACCCACCAAGGCCTGGAGTTGGTCCACGTCCTCCCAACCAATTTCCTCACAATTACCAGGGTCAATTTCGCCCTCAACAACCAAATGCAATGCCACCTCAATTAAATGGTAATCCGAATTCTCAGCCTCAAATGCAGGTTCCTCCTGCTGTCCCTATTCAGCAGGTACAGACTACTGCAGCTGAATCTGCTGGACCAGTCCCCAAAAGACGTCTTTATCCGAATCAACCAGGCGATCCCTATGCAGAAAGCACCCACAATAATATGCAGCAATCTCAATATCCTCCTGGTCCCGCACAGACTTTTACCCCAGCAACATCTGTCCAGGGACAGAATCAATACCAACCTTCCCTACAGGATCCCAATTCCCTTGTGAATCCAATGGGAAATATGACTATGAACCCCGCTGCTCAGGTATGCTGCTCCTATATTTTAAGTTGCCTGCTAAAATCAATGAAAAATATCTCATTGGTTTTTTTATAGTACCAGAATCAGCTTCAAACAATCCCCCTGCTTCATTTTGAACCCAAGATGTCTGATCTGACTGAAGCTGCGCCTGCTATCCAGGTTTCACCCAGTGTAAGCCATATTTTAATTCCCGACTCCAGAACGCTGTTTAAATAATTCAGAGTGTTTTAAATATTATATTAGGCTGCTGTTAACCCAGCCTCTCCTTATTTGGAATGTGACCCAGAACTGTTCCGGTGTACCCTTCATGCTGTTCCTGACACCCCAGCGTTGCTTAGAAAGTCAAAGCTGCCATTAGGCCTGGTCATGACCCCGTATAAGCCTCTAGAACCTACACAGGTATTTACCAATCTACTCCGAGAATGCAATCCTAAAACTACATTCCAGCATGTACCAAATATTCAAGATACTATCACGCGTTGCCGATATTGCCGGGCTTACATCAACCCATATGTCTCTCTAATCCAAACAAAGTGGAAGTGCAACCTCTGTCCCGGGATCAACGACTGTAAAGCAAAGCATGAATTTATCTAATCTCAAGTGCCACAAAACTTCGATTATGACATGATAAGCCGACAAGCGGTGGACCGTTTCCAGCGCCCCGAGCTCAACTGTTCTGTTGTTGACTACAGTGCCCCTGTTGAATATACGGTTTTTCACCTTGCCTAGCATAGCCTAACCCACTAGGTGAGAGCACCCCACCCGCCCATCTACATGTTTGTGATTGATGTTTCGTATGCCTCTGTCCAGAATGGTATGGTGGCGACGGTAGCCAAGGCGATTCTAGATTCCCTAGACCGCATCCCCAACCCCGATCAACGCACTAAAGTTGCATTCATGACGGTCGATAGCAACCTCCATTTCTACAAGCTCTCGGTAGGTCTGGCCAAGAGAGCTTACTAAATATATAGGCAGGGGGCGGTGACCCCGAGATGATGGTGGTGGGCGACTTGGATGAGGTTGTCATTCCTCATCCCGAGGATTTGGTTGTCAACTTGGTCGAGTTCCGTGCCTGCATTGAAAGCTTTTTGGGTCGCTTGGGGCTCATGTTCAAGTCAAACCAGAACGTCGGCAATGCTTTGGGACCCGCCCTCAATGCTGCACAGAAGATGCTGGTAAAATGCAAAGCGATTAACTAACCCTCAGTTGAATGCTGGCGGCAAGATTGTCGTTTTCCAGACGATCCTTCCCACTCTGCACAGCGGCGACATGAGTATGCGCGAAGATCCCAAGCTGCTTGGCACTCCCAAAGTAAGGTGTTGAATGTGCGCTACTAAGGTTTAGGAATCATCTCTTCTTAATCCAAGTACCAGTTTTTTCAAGAACTTTGCGCTTGATTGTGTGCGCTCATACATCTGCATTGATATGTTCCTATTTGGCTCGCAATACATGGACGTAGCTACTCTTGCTTCAGCCACCAAGTTTAGTGGGGGCCATCTTTATCACTACCCTGGCTTCCATGCCAACCGCACCGAGGATGTTACCAAGGTGCGGCATGAGGTTGCTGAATTCCTTGCCCACGACATTGGGTTGGAAGCTGTCTTGCGACTGCGCTGCTCGACGGGACTCCGCGCAAATGCCTTCTATGGAAACTTTTTCCTCCGCTCAACTCAACTGCTAGCCTTGTCCAATGTCACCCCCAACCATTGCTACACTGTCGAGTTGGCTATTGACGAGGACCTGAAAGCCAACGAGGTTGCTTTCCAGTCTGCTCTTCTCTACACTGCTATCAATGGTAACTTATCTCTTGAGCACCTCTAACGGAATATCAAGGCGAGCGTCGGATTCGGGTCATGACGATGGTTCTCCCCACCACAAAGAGTATCACCGATGTGTATCGCTCTGCCGATCAAGTGGCCTTGGCCACCTTCCTCACCAAAAAAGGTATCTCTTTTCCATTGGTTTGCTTATCGATTTCAGCCGTTGATCGCGCCCTTAACTCCAAGTTGGAGGATGCCAGGGACGCTCTTATCTATAAATGTGCCGAGATCCTTAGCACCGTCAAGACCGAGTTCTCCTCTTCGGCCACTGGCGCTACCTCCCAGCTTCCTGTGCCCGCCAATCTACGCCACTACCCCTTCCTAACCCTTGCTGCTATTAAGAACATTGGTCTCCGTGGAGGCTCCACTACTCCTAGTGACTTGCGTTTCTTTGCCATCAATCACATCAATCTCTCTCCTCCCGAGCTGCTAATCCCTTTCCTCGCCCCCAAGATGTATGCCCTCCACTGCCTTGACCCTGAGGTATTCGGCTTCTCTTTTCACACTAACATTTAGGTTGGAACTTACGACGAGTCTCACCGCGCTATTCTTCCCGCTCCCCTCAACTTGCGTAGTGACGCTTTAGACCAGGGCGGCATCTATCTCTTAGACACCGTCCATCGTGCCATGATATACGTTGGAACGAGGGCTGATCCCAAGCTCTTGACTGATCTATTCGCAGTCTCATCGTATGGTGCCTTATTTGGCGGCAAGGTATGTAACCTTTTTATTCGATGCTGATCCTCAGGTTACCCTCCCTCTGCTGGACTCCACGCTTTCCCGCCAGGTTCAAGTCATTCTGGCCCAAAACCGCAAAGAAGCCCGCGAGGTTTACTACCAGGAGATTCATGTTATCAAGGAAGACGGTGATCCATCTCTGCGTCTCATGTTCCTCACACATATGGTAGAAGATCGTACCAATTCTGTCCAGTCTTACCATCAGTTCATCAACCACCTCAAAGAGCTAGTAAATACCGGGAAAGCCTAAGTAACTTCGCCTATAAAATATCCCTACCCCACCTTTTAAGTTATTTAGGCTTTGACAAACACCGCTTAATGTTTAAGTCACTATAAATTAAATCTGATTTTAATTTCCGATATATAAAACGCATTTAATTTACGCTTTCTTAAGAAAAGCTTGAATCCATCGATTCAATGACAGCAAAGCAATGCAATTTAAACATACGAATCCTCTTGAGTCTACATCTAAAAAGTAAATATATTTCTCATCCAAAAGGAATCTACCAAAATTTCACAATTTAGCTGGCGATACCTCAATGCATTGTGAAAATTCATTTTAAATATCATACCGCTCGATCACAGTTGCAAAACAAACAAAATGTTAAAATCAAGCTACTTGTCAGAGCTCCTGTATGTTATACTATAAAAGCCCAACCCTTTTAAACAAAAATGGATTGTCAAATCCAACCTGCAATCTGAATCATGAGCATTTTACATGAGACAGTACTGAAATATTCAACAAAAGCTATCATTCAATTTGCCATTTTCCAAGAAAATAAAATATGCTATTTCCAATAAAAAATATCTAACAAGTATCCAACAAAGCTCGCTGAAAAAACAAGGAAACACTTATCAGAGATGTGAGATCCCAACGTACAATTGGTATATTTTCTGTAAGTCTAACAAATTATAGACAGCTTGAAAAAATACTCAGTTCAGATTGCATGGGATGGTCACCAACCAACACCTAGATCTCAGATCAAAAATGAAGCGGAGATGCAAGAATTCTAACCTTATAGCATCTTAAAAAGGAGGTTAAAGGATACATCATAGACCCTCACTGATCCCTTTAGAAATCCCTGGCATTCTTGAAAACTCACCCAGTTCCATTTCAGGACAACTGAAAATTAGATACATACAGTAGTTTTAAAAGTTATGGCGACAAACAAAAACAATCCAGATTTAAACAAAATGAACTCAGATTTAAACAAAATGAACTCAGATTTAAACAAAATTAAAAATAAATGAATTTATATTGATTTACAATATATTTGGGCTCATTTCAATTTTGCTTAAATCTGAATTCATTTTGTTTGTCACCATAGATTTTAAAACTACTGTACTATTCACTAAATTAAATACACTTAAAAATTCTAAATTAAACAAAAATTTCAATGAGAGAAGTGCATATCTTAGTCAATTTTAATTTTATGTCAATATGAACCATGGACTAAGACAAAAACCTGTTAATCATATTCAATGAAATTATACAGGAGCACACAGTTTCTTCCAGTGTAGGAGCCAATACCCTGTAAGCTTCCAACACCCCAGCACCACACATGACAAAACCATGAGTCTGGTGTCTCTTGCTACACCCAACATAAATTTTTGTGTATATCATTTCTAGTTATCTAATATCCAGGATCTCACTCTGGTAATAGCACTTATCAATAACCAATCAAGTCAATTTTTCAATCAAGAAAATTAAAATACATGCAAGGCCAATCAAACAAAATTAGTCAGATGACAAGAAATGTAAATTCACTTCCACCTTTGGCCTTGGATCAAACCGTTTTTTCCCACCGCACCAAAAAGGCCCAAAAATTACAGCCAAGCCACTTAACTCTCTAGGAGATTTAGCTCATACTGTTGACAAGAGATTTGTTCTTGCCTACCCTGCAGACCCCCGGCTCTGATTGTTTCCTCCTGGGAAGAAACATTAATTGATTTGGACTACTTGCTGGCCTGGTGTCGCCCACTTCTAAAAACTATCAGATCCAACCAATTGTGTGTTGCCACATCAACACCCAAAAGCTCAAGTGAATTCTAAGTCCCTGAAAGCCCCTCCAGCCAATCAGGCAGTACCGCAGAAATTAAGATGAAACCCTCCAGTCTCCCTGGCCCTGACCTGCAAAATTTCTCCCCCCAATCAGATCTAAGCCCTATAGTCATGTGACCCCTTCCCTTGCAGCACACTTCCTTTTATACAGCAAGGGGACTTTCAGTCCCCTGCTTGTCTATTCTCCAATTAGATTAAAGTTTGGTTTGTTTGTAATTAAATTTAAATTCTGTAGTGGTGAAACCCCAGTCTGGGGTTTCTCTAGTATAAAAATTAAAAGTGTTAATTGTGCTTGTAAAGCTTACCCCATGTCAGCCCAGTTCAAACCTGACATCTCCTCTGGGACCCTCAGCAGAAGCTCAGGCGTATAGTTCCCTTCTGTTTTTGCTTTTGTTCACAAAAATAGCATTCAAACCTAACTTTCAGTTAAATTTCAATATAATATCTATTGTTACTTTAATTTTTTTCTTTAAAATCCTTGTATTTGAGCCTGCTTTTTGTTCTTGTGACACCAAAGGCACCCAAGACCACAACCAAGCCCTCCAGACCTGTTCTGCTGCTTCTTTTGCCCTCTTGCTTGTAGTTACCCCTACTGAGCTTAATTCTATTGCTTACAGTTTAAAAAAAAACTTCATCATTCTTCTCCAAATTTCAAGGAGAGTGCAACTATGATACTCCCAGTCATTAAATTTATTGTATTTTCCTTGGCCCCCTTTTTGCTACTCCTGTGGTTGACCTCACCAGATCTGTGGTCAAAGATCTCCTCTTCTGCGTGGCTCATGGGTGAAGATCCTTCCAGCCTCTTGAGTCTCCCCAGTGGTCTCCTTTTTTCTGAAGAGGACGTGGTGAAGAGCTTGACATGTGATGACCTGGATTTAGATGATGTTGACTATGCCTCTCCTGCTCCTGTGGGTGAGGTGATGTCAATGCCCTCCCTCCCTAACCTGAAGAAGAGTGACTTGGTGCCCTTACGCGCCCCTGTGATGTCTCCTCCCGCCCCCACCAGTACGCCCTGGTTGCTCACCAGTTTGGCGCTGATGGGATTGAATGAATACTTCCCTCAGCTGTCCCCTGTGTCCTCCCTGCAGTCCCCCCCTTTGAGCGGCCGTTCCAGTTCTCCACTGGGCAGCATCCTGGTGGTTTGTTTTGCCAAGATGGGAGCCAAACTTAGTTAGTTTAGCCCCCCTCTCTCACAAGAAACACATCTCTGCTGCAGCCCTGAAACTCCTAAAACCCAAAGAAGTTGATTGCCCCTGAAATTTTCTAAATAATGTCAAAAAGTAGGAAACACTGGTTCTACTTGGGAAAATTTCAGCCACAATGAGATTTTCAAAGTCAACCATTACTGTGTGAGAGAGGGAGAATAGACTTAGAAGAACTGGTTATCATCCTATTGGACCTATTCACAAGAATCCAACCAGTACAATAGTGAAATACACTCTCTGAGGGGCCTACTGTCAGGAATAACAATTTGGGCATACCTGAACCCCAAACTATAGAGCCAGGGTCAACCCCTGAACAAAACCCTTTGCAGACTGCCAGTTCCAAAGGCTGGGAATCCAACAGTCCACAACCAATTGATAAAGTTGTTGTCAAACTGCCAGGACCTGAATCCTAAACTACATTGCAGGGTTTCACAATCAAACTGCCAGTGCAAGATCTGGGAGTTTCCCTGAGTTGTCAATACTTGACACTGGCAATTCACTCAGTGAAATGTATGAGTCTCTCAACAAGAGTTGTTCCAAACTCCCCAAAGCTCATAAAGTGGCACTGAACCCAAATGCCTGCCCAATACTCAAGTTGCCAAATAGAAGGATTCAAAGTCTTCTTATCCCAAAGCGGCCAGTGGCAATCTGCCAGTGCCAAACGCCACCCCATCATCTAAGACCCTCAATGCCAACCTGCCCAAGCTCAAGAAGCCTAATAAGAAAATGAAGCCTGGTAGTGAAGTATAAGTACCTGCCAGGCCAAGATCAATTCCCATTTTCATTTTTAAATAAAGGTTATAAGATATTGGTATCCCCAATTGTTGCTGCATTTTATTCTTGTCATCTGTCAGTTACCTCAAAAATCATCTGATCCTCCTACTGACCCACTAGCTACCTATCATCTGCCAGGTACTTTATTTGGTCCTGTTCATTTTACAGAATACCTCTTGAAGCCCAAGTACAAGGATTACATCTCAAGCAAGATATTAGCACAGGATCCCTTGACCTGAACTAAAGAGTTAACCAGATACAACCAGAAGGGTCCTTGGCATGTTACTGAGCACCCCATGTTCAGAGATAAATACAACTTTCTCCCTGATTGCCAATTAGACATGAGACTGTCTGTCATCCCCAAACCAATGCCTGCATCCGCTGCTGAGCTCCCCCTGGACCATACCAATAAGCTATTTGGGATTATATACATTATTCTCACAGGAGTAACAGATACTATTGTCCCTACTGCTGTCCCATGGTCATGGGTGGGCAAGTTGATGCCCTACCTCATTAAGTTAGCACCAATCCTTTGGTGGGCCCTGCCCACCCAGTACACAACCCACCAGTTCCCAAACAATAGCAAGCTGGCAGATCAGGGTTGGTTCCCTGACACCTCCAAGGTGAAGCAGTGTGAGACAGGGATGGGAAATAGGCATTCACACCCATAACCAAGATACCCCCAGCAGTCAAAGAGATTAGTTGGCATTAGCACCCATGTTGACACTAAAAATGCCAACAGTGACCATGTTGACACTATAGTAAAGTGATGACCTGGCTTTACTTAATGTTGTTTCCTGGATGTTGACACTTTTTTAATTAACAAAACACTTTACCCTGAACATTTTTAATATAAAAAACATTTTAAAATACATTATTATACTAAAATGACCCCAGAGGGTTCAAAAATGCAATAAAAAATATCATAAGTAATAAGGATATGGAGATATAGGCAAATATATTTAAATTTACTATGTAATTTACACTCTTTATTATAATTTTTTTAATTCCCATAAAAAATAAAACTCCAATGAGACAAAAATAAAGATATTTTATATGTCATAACAACTACAAAATAATAGAAAATTCTAAATTTAATCAATTATACTTTATATAAGCACAACTGAAAAGATCTCATAGCTTAAAGATAAATTAACAAAATATAAGATATTTCTTACAAAACCACATTGAAACTGTATCTTAAACTTAACTTTTATACCTAAAAAGATTAGTAATATCCAAAAAATATAAAAATCCAAAAGTAAAAACAATCCAGGAAAAGCAAAGTTTACTAGGCTAATTAAAGCCACCAGCAAGAGCAGCTGCAACATCTTCTAGGTGATTCTTGATCTCTGCAACCTTATACTTCTTCTTGACTACCTTCTGAACGTCCTCCTGGTAGTCCTGGTCCTTACCCTTTCTCTTCTTGGGGGCCACCCAGTTGGCCAGGTCACAAAACTTGGAAAAATTCCAGGCCTGCTCCTCCTGCAGCTTGGAGAAGAACTTGTTGTACTTGGTGTAAGGTCTTGCCCATAGTGGTGAAAGGTTATAAACTAAAGCGTGTAAAGCATTAGCATTAAGATTCAGAAGGTATAAAAAGGTAGGAACTGTCTGTAAGAAAATCTTACAGAATCCTGCTAAAAACCTATACTGGGTTACAAAAGAAGCAATAGAGTTTAAGAACCCTAAGCAAAGAAGATAAAACAAGGTGTTTAATAGTGAACAATTTGTAACTAAGGTAATTTTGATATTTGGATACTCTCCATCAGAAAACTGGTACAAATAACTATTAAAAGACTCCTTAAGGGAAAATAATGGATATAACAAGCAAAAGGCTTGTTGTTTTACAACTTCCATTTATTCAAGAAAAGAAAAGACTAAGCTTTAAAATGAATTAATAAAAATGTACAAATTTCTAAAAAATTAAGATCTCAAGTTAAAATTTGATAAAGAATTGAAGGGTAGAAATCACTTAGAATTTTGGCTTAAAGCCTACTCTTCATAAGCTCTTTATTTATAGAAGAGTATTTGTCAGTTAGGAATGATAGGAAAAAGAGGAAAAAGCCAAGGACAGAAGAAAACTGGAGAATTTTGGGAAACCTGGAGGAGAAAGAGGGGAACAGAAACCTAGTAGACGTAGATCTGCAACTTGAAGCTGGGGGGAGCGGCAACAACGTAACCAGGAGTTTTGAAAAGTAAGTGAAAATTAAATCTCTATAACTTTAAAGTAGAGAATATATAACTACTAGAATAGCTGAAAGCAAAAGACGACAAGGACAACAGCAATTTGAACATGAATTGACGTAAAACAAGGTAAATTACTTCAAAATACTTAAATATTAACTTCTAATTCAAAATTCCAATATTAAATAATACAGAAAGATTAAATCAAGCGTAAACAATTAAAATATGGTAATTCAATGAGCCTGTTCTTTGGGGCAGGGCATGACACTTGGGGTTGGTCCTAAACTTCACCTTCAGGTGCTTGTGCCACACTTCCAGGCTGGATGTGGTCTTCATCTCTTCCTTAAGACAGGCGCTTTGACAGTTCCATGGCGCTGTGGCCCCTCTCTTCCCTCTTTGGGAAGTCTCCTTCTTTCCTACCCACTGCCTCTCAAAGTAATCAAGGTAGCCCTTGAAGATGATGGGGTGCTTCTTGATGTAAGCATCTTTCAGGAGGGCCTCAAAGCCAATCCCAGTATGCTCCAGCCACACAAAAGCCAAGGTAGCAAACTGGGTGATGACAAAGCAACACTTCCATTTACCATTGTTGAGATCCTTCTCAAAGAGGCCCTTCTTGCTCTTGAGACTCTTGATGAAGGCCTGTCAAAAAAGGAACAAGCAGCCCTGAACTTCCCTATAAAAGATGGCCTCAAAGGCTTTGAACTGAGCTTGCTCAAAGTCCATTATTATAACCTTTGGCCCAAGTGAGCGCGCATAAGCTAGCTGCTCAGCGGCCTGGTCAGACTCATCCTTCTTGGCAGAGGAAGGGTTTGCTCTGGTGGTGTGGGAGAGAGGGGGAGAATATTGATGGGAAGGGAGCTCAAAGCATCCCAGACAATTTTGAAGGCTCTGGTGTAGACTTCTGTCTTGGCACCAGGCAGGAGGAAGAGCACAAGGAGGATGACCTGGTCATTGAACTGCCCATGCAGGACCCAAATCTGCTTGATGATGGTTGGGCAGGCTGCAAATGTGCTGTTGCACAGCCAGATGGTAACATTATTGAGCTGCTCCAGGTTTTGGGTTGTGGCGTAGGCTATGATCCTATCCTCCACTTCAGCCCATTGTCATGGAGCAGGAACATCTCACCATCTTCTGTCTTCTTGAGGGCATTGGTAAGGACCAGTTCTTTGATTGTGGTGCTCTTGGTCAGGGGATTGAGGGCTTGGCGCCTATCACTAACAAATTTTACCAGCTGATTGTGGGTTGGAACCCTCTTCAAGTTGATTGGGAATAGGTACTTGCAAGCAAGCACAGCCAGCTGGCTGGGTGGGTGGGTGGCGGAAAGATCTTTGAAGGTAAGCATCACCTGGACGAGATACCACTTGAGGAGGCAGGCTATGGTGGTATTTGGCATGATGCAAGTGTGCTCACCCTTGATTGTTTGGACCAAGTCCCAGTGCTCAGTGTTGAGCTGCACTAGGCAGGAGCGGTCCTCACATGTATAGCGGCAGCTCTTGATGCCCCAGTTAGCGTTGTTACAAGGGAAATATAACCATTGGCCACCATGGCCAGCCAATCCTTTACACTCATAATAGAAAAATACTTAGGAAATGAAGAAGGAACCTTAAATTTGCCATCAACATTGCAGATATTATGGTCCAACAGAGGGTCCCAGGGGCCAGCAGGAGCATGGAAAAATGCAGGGAAGTAATCAGGGTGGGGCTTTGAATCATCCCCAGATAAACTGGAAGGAGGGAAGCTTGGTGGGAGGGAAGCAGAAGGGGGCTTGCTGTGGTGCTCCTCATGTGCAGGAGACTTATCCTTGGGTGGGGTCTTTTGGCCTTGCCACCGCTTCTTGGTTGGCTCCTTGTCAGAAGCCAAGTTGTAGAAACTGTGGTCTGTTAGGGAACCATCAGATTCCTCTCCCCCAGTTGAGTGAGCAGGGCTCTTCTCAGGAGAGGGCTCAGGGGAAGGCTTTGGTGAGGGCTTTGGGGATGGGTTTGGAGTGGCCTTCTTTGATGAGACAGGCTTCTTGGTGGGTTTGGTTGGCTTTGAAGGACGCTTGGTTTCTTTGGGCTGCTTAGAGGTGTTTTTGTCCTAAAATAATAAGTAAAAGGGTTTAAAACAAAGTAATGTATGTAAAAAACAAACAAAACAACTTAAAAAGCATAATATATAAAAATTAAATCTTAGATGGTTTTTATTGGCATTTAAAAGTTAAAAAATACTTTTATAGCTTTTAATTTATTATAGTTTTAAATAAAAAGTTAGAAGTTAAGAGAAATATGCAAAAGTATTATATTTAGATATAAATTTTATTTTTAAAATTAGAAAATATGGAAGAGAAAAGTTAAAAATACAACATATCAAAAAATGAGAAGTTTTTAATATATAAAACATAAAGTTTTATATGTGAGAACTGAAAAGCGTCAACATTATGAGTGACAATTAGTAAAAAAAGCTGAATTCTCACTGTTGATTACAAAAATTGTAGACATTATTTTTGACAACATTCTTACTGTTGACATTTTTTTGAAAATTTACTATGAAAAAACATAGTACACTTAATTAAATTTACGCAGGCTAGCAAAAATTAACTGTTTTCTGCATATTTTTCTTCACATATAAAAATTAAAAAGAAAACATATGAAAATAAGTTGAAGAATTATCAAAGTTCTTTATTTCTTTATTAAAAATTATATTTGTATAGTGATAATATGATGTTTTATCATTTTGTATATGTGAAATTGTTAAGAAATTTGTCTTCAGTATTGAAAAGGGTAAATTGTCAACAACATCACTTACAACATTCTTTATAGGAGATGTCATAGTAATTTAGGCTTAATTGCGCTGCTCTAATTTGCTTAAATCCACCCTGGCAGATGATCACAAGAAAATAGACAACATTTCTGAGTGTTGACATTTTTTAAATAATAAGTTCTATAGTAAATTACATAGTAACTCACGCTTAAATTATTGGATTGCTGTTAGCCACCAATCCACTTAATATATTAAAGCCGGAATAAGTGCCACAGATATATTTATAACATGAACTTTTCAACAATCAGCTATATGTGCAATGTCTTTTTTAATATATTAACATAATAAAAAATATTTTTAAACTGCACTTAATTTTTTGTTGTAGATGTTTAATTTCCATTATTAAAAATAAGTTTGGCTTAAAAAGCGTTGACATTGACACTTTTACGTTGTGAAAACAAATATAAAAAAAACCAATTTTTATTAGTAAATGTAAAGAAAAAATTGGGTTAAATTGAGTTTTTTTAAGCTTAATATTAAATTGTGTCAAAATAGCCACAATTTTTTTGTTTTTTCTGGGTTAGCACCCCTGAACACTTTAAAAAATGAGAATTAAGCTAGCGCAACTAGCAAAAAACATAAGAGATTTTGACTTTTGAGTCAACAGTGACCATGTCAAAAAAGTGTCAACATGGGCACTGTTGCCCACTGTGCCACCCCCTGTGGCCTTGTGGCTTTGTGGCTTTCTCTGTATGTGTGAGAGAGGGGGGCTAAACTAACTAAGTTTGGCTCCCAACCCAGCGGAAGGATCCACCAGGATGCCATCCAGTGCAATACTGGAATGGCCGCTCAAAGTGGCGTCCACAAGGAGGGCACATCAGATAGTCAGGGGAAGTAGGAATCAAGAGCCATCAAGATCACACTGCCAAGTAACAAGGGGGAGCACTGTGGAGCGTGCTCTTGGGTACCTAAACCTCCTTCTTGGACTGGGGCTACAGGAGCCTCCTAAGGGAGGGGCAATGAGATGGACAAACTTGGGGGAGTCAAGTGGACCGACTCAAGGGCAGACAACTCAAGATCATTGCAGGTGAGACTTATCATTATGTTCTCACTAGAAACAAGGATATACTGAGCACAACCAGGGATGTCCTTAAACAAGTGCATAAATTGAGTAGGATTGCTCCCCGCTTGATGGAATGAATGTGAGATGCAACCCCAAAGATCTGAGGAGGTAGTCCATATCATCACCAAGATGGATATCAAGGTGGAAGCCACAAATTTCATCACAGAAGCCAGCATCTTTGCAGGTGGAGAGAGGACAAAGAAATTCCCAAAATTCCCTGGAACAACCAACTAAAAATTTTGTAGGGACTGGAAAGAAGGGGACTGCATCTTTGAAGAGACGGCGTCCACAGGCTAGGTCCTTTGAATGTGGGTTAAAAGTACTATCAAAGTTGTATAGACAATGAAAGAGACAACATCCACAGGCTAGGTAATTTGAAAGTGGGTCAAAGATGCTGCTAAAGTTGTATAGGTGACAGAAGAGATAGTGGAGCAAACAGGAGACAATTTTGAACTTAAAGTAAGTATTTATAAGTGATATACTAATAATTTCAACTTTCAAGCTCAATTTACAAAAGCAAGAGTGGTAAGTGTATAAGTTACTCAATAACTTCAACTCTAGGGGTTTTGAAAAGGCTGCTGGGAACTAGGAAAGGACTGGGGAGAAAAATGAATGATTAAAACTTTTACTAACAAGTTAAAGGACTACAGGTGACTCAAAATAGAGTAAAAAAGTCAAAAACTGAATGAAAAGCTCTAAACTTTTAATTGATAAAATGAGCAAGCAGGGGACTAAAAGTCCCCTGTCTTGCTTTAAGAGACAGGCTTCAGATTTGAAAGGTCACATGACCAAGACAATAGGTCTGATTGGGCAGCAGAGAAATTTTGCACAGGCTTATCCATTGTGTTGGAGGGTTTTGCAATAATTTCCGGCTTCAACTCTAATTGGCTAGTGTCACTGGAGTGATTCAAATCAGCATTTAACCCAGTTGGATTGGAATTTGATGATTTAGCAGTAGCGCGACCAGAATGTTTAGACTTAATTAATTCCAAGGCAGATGAGCCCAAGCCAAAAAAAAGTCCAAATTAATCAAAGATTCCTCCCAAGTAGGAACAGAGTTCAGAGCATCAGTATTTACCACCTGGGAAGAGTATGCCAACACAAATCTCTCATCAACTGTGTGGGCCAAATCCTCAAGGGAATTGAGGGGCTTGGCTGGCTTTTGAGCAGATTTTTTTGAACAACGCGGGAAGAATGTCCTATCCAAGACTAAAAGGGGAGTGACTTTAAAACATGGTACTGTAAATTCAGAACCTAAAGGTAAAAATGCAGTATTTTTGAATTCTTTTGCGTAAACTCATTAACTTAATGGAATGATTTTCATACTAGAGCAACTTACTTTTTTATATAAAATAATGAAAAATATTCCAGTAAGTTGGTGAGTTCACACAAAAGAATTTGAAAATCCCACATTTTTACCTTTAGGTTCTGAATTTACAGTATATTAATCACAATATTCTACAATTAACTACCTCTTTTTCTATTTATTCTTGTCTTTTATATTGGACTGTTGTCTTCCCCAATCAAATACTGAGCTCTAATTGGTTTAGTTGCAACACAAAGAGAAATTTTGAAAAAAATTTGGGATATAAATTCTCTTAGTAGTTTTTTATGAAAAACAGTTGAGTTCAAACACGTAAAACACTGAAGAAAATGGAGAAAGCATTTGAGGCAAAATGTGTAAATCCTCAACATTTTGTTTGGTGAAACATTTTTTTCCCATTTGAGTTTCAACAAAACTGTGAAACAAAGCACTTCAGATGTTTGAAGATGATGAATATTGATGGGATTGGTTGAGTTTGAGGCTTTATTTTACTAATTATTTTTCATTGATGAAATATCTCAAAGCTTAATAAATATAATCATAAACAGCAGGAGAAATTCATGGGATTAAATAGAGTAATTTTAAATCTATTTTGTTATAGGAAAGTGAGATTGCAGATAGTTTAAGCCTGTGAAAGAACTAGCCTTTAATGTATTAGCCTAAGAAAAGGGGCTATATAAGAGCATTTGAATGGACAGGGGCTAGAAAAACAAGTTGCTATTGGAATATCTCAAGTTTTAATCTGTCTTTGATTTCAAACTTGAAGAAATTCATCCTCAGAATATTGGAGTAAGAGCTTATGACACCCAAAGTCTTCAAATGATTGCATTTTCAGAATGTTTTTAAGGGGATTTTACTTGTGTTAATAAAGACTTTTACAACCTCTACCTATTTTTGAGTGTTAGAAGAATGGATTATTTCCCCACATATTCTACCCCAACGCTGGACAAGAGGAACAATATAACCAATAGTGAAGAATGTTCTCCAGAAGCAAGACACCTGAAGAGAAATGAAAAGACTGTCCAGAGGACTCTCCTTTTCCCCTAGAGGAAAGGATGTCTTGGGAAAAGAGTTTGGGGCCCTCTTTTAGGAGCTATACATCCCCCAGAAAAACTAACTCAGACTGATGTTATGACTTATAGAGCAGATAAAGAGCAAGGTTCATCACCAGGGCTGTACCTTAATCAGCCTCAGGTTAGTACTTTACTCTATAGTAGAACAGAACAAACACAAAAAAGAGGGACAACACAGCCAGCATGCACCGTGTCAGAGGTATTACCACCAGTCAAAGTACCATGTTGGTGCAATACAAGCACCTACCAATGAAGAAGACAAGAGAGCAACAGATATCAGTCAGGTTGCACCAACCCACCACCTTGTTCAGGCAGTACAGGTTGGGAGGCATGGGGCATGAATCCAAGGGTGCCAAAGCTATCCAGAAAGGCCACCAAGACTGTCACGTCTAAAGCAGCCAGCAACACATAAGCCAAGCTGGCTTCTTTTTATTTGACCATATTTATCCTCTTCAGCCAGTCCAACCAAGCATGATTAAAAAGAGGTCCAGCCAGAGCTTGACCCTAGCATTGGGCCCTAGGTAAGCCTGGGTACCAAGCCAAAAATGAAGCTCCCAAGTTTTATAGAGCTGTGGAGGGACAGCAGGTACTGAAGAGGGCCATAGCCCTCTATAACAAGATGACCATGCCTCACATACCAGTCACTGTGCAGGATCCTGACTCATCTGTCCCCAAAGAGACCCCTTGGGCAGCCGTTCCTGTAACATGAATTGCCTTGTCTAGAGCAAGTTGATCCAGGTCACTGGGAACCCCAAGCATGCTGGGCTATCTATGGCCTGGTTATGGTTACGTAACTGGTCTGATAATTTGCTTGGCCCTGGCCAGCTCTGCCAGGGAGGAGATCCATGCCCCTGCCCCCAGGAGCCCAGATGGGCCATATGGTAGTGGATTGACCAAGGCAGCCATCTTGAACCAAAGATATACTGTCTATGGTCAAGCCTATCTCTGGGATTGGGGCTTGGGTCTTGTTTTACCACTGTGAGGTCAAGGGTCCTGCCCTTGTGGGGAACCCCTCATTGTCTCTCCCTACAGCCAAAACAGCTATGTTGATACTGTGAACTGGAGAAGCTACCCACAGGCCTATGCTGGGTGCAGAGACAGGGGGAGAGTCATATTCTACAATATTGACAGATCAGCAGTTTCTTGGTCTATGCCCATTGGCTACACCCCCAGAGGTGCTACAGTTGGAGCATATCAACCTGCATCAGTTCACCCCACAGCCTACGCAGCAGTGGCTCTCTAATGTCCAAGGGGATTGAGATGCACCAGATGCTCAAGGGATTCTGTAACCATGGGAACTCCAAACTGGTTCCCTAAGATTGGTGCCAGAGCATCTCAGGAGCACTAGCCTAGGGTTCACCAGCACAATTTTACTGGATAGCATTGGGGTTAACAGGGTGGCAGATGCTCTTGAGGGTTTCTGATGGCCAAGATGGGGATGGCTGGCCCACAGCAGTTAGATGCATGGAATATGGGCCTACTATCTCTTCCCCTGGATCCCCTGTCCCTGACCCCAACTGAGGAGGTCTTTGGGTGGGTTGAGCAAGCTGTTGAGCAGGGGACCCCAGATGGATGGAGGCCCTGATTGGTTTGCGGCAGGTTGGGGCTGTACTCTTCTGGCAGAGGGGTGGCCAAGCCCTACCCCTGTGCTGGACTGGATATACCTTGGTGCTGGGATAGCTGATCAGCTTATTGAAAGGGGGGTTTCTATCCCCAGTATCAATACCCTTCAATATTTTTTATTCTGTGGGTATCTTATATTTTTTCTGTGGTCAAGCCAATTGCTGTCTGCCTTATATTTAAAGGCTGTAAGCCACACAGTCAAAGATGCCCCACCCCTCAGCACGCAGGTCCAATCTTTGTATCCTGCTTTAGACTACTCCACTATATCTGGGGTGGCTATACAAACACTTGATAGCAAAGTGATCTATATTTATCCATATCACTCCAGTTAAATAGATATATATGCTGAACCAAAAGGTAAAAATATGAATTCTAAAAGCATGCAATGCCTTTTTAATAATAAATATATTTCTATAGATTCATAAATACCTGCTTTGAGTATATTTGTTTTTGTAATACATTGCTAAAACGCAGCTGTTTAAAAACTGATGGCTATAAAAAAGATAAAAGATCAAATTTTTAATACATATTGAAAAGTAAGATATCCATTTATTTGCGTTTGTGATGGTTATGTCTATGTGTAACCACCTGGCAATGGAGTTGGGCACAACCTCCACCGCCAAACGGTAAACGGTGGATACACTGTGATTGAAATATTTGCGCCTACTGGTAAAAGGGAGAATGATGGGGTGGGGATGTAGCTTTTCTTGTGGGGATACAAACCTGTAAACTCCTTCCAGGACTAGGGCATCCTGGATGACATGATCCACTGAGTTGCAACCCAAGGCAGCCTTCTTTCCGCCCAAGGTGAGCCTGGGCTATCAAGTCCAATTGGAAGCCTATCAGGGTCTTCCACACCCACACCCACTACAAATTAGAAGGAATAACCAAGGCAGACTAAAAGATGGAGCCCTTGTCCATAAAAAGCCTCTGTGAACTTGTAAAGCTTATTATATACTGCATCAATTTTTTCTTGTGTTTAGTTTTAGAGAAAATTGTCTTCATGTCCAAAGGAATACTTGTCTTGTCCCTGATCTAGGCCAGCCAAAGTCTACCAAGAGTATATTGGTCTTCTTAATGGCTGCTGTGTTGGTAACAGCCAATTTTTCCACTGCTCCAAAAAGTTCTTCAGTGAGTATGATAATGGGTGCACAAGCAGAAAACAGAAGCAAGTGCCCCATGGGCCTGTCCCATCTCTGGTAAATTCTTGAATGAGAGAGTCCCCAGGATGTCCCAAACAAGCTCAATGGAGTTTACTCTGTAATCTTCAACAAGGACACCAGGATCAGTCAGACCAGCTGTGCATCTTTTTATGCGTCTGCAGCCCATTTGGTAGCCCCCTTTGTGAGAGAGGGGGCTAAACTAACTAAGTTTGGCTCCTGTCCCAGTGAGACAAACCACCAGGATGCCACCCAGTGGAGAACTGGGACGGCTGCTCAAAGAGGGGGACCACAGAGAGGACACGGGGGATAGCTGAGGGAAATATGCATTCAGTCCCATCAGCACCAAACTGGTGAGCAACCAGGGCGTACAAGTGGGGGTGGGAGGAGACAACACAGGAGCGCGCAAGGGCACCAAGTCACTCTTCTCCAGGTCAGAAAAGGAGGGTGTTGGCGCCTCCTCACTTGCAGGAGCAAAGAAGGCATGGTTAACATCATCCAAATCCAGGTCATCACAGGTCAAGCTCTTCACCACGGCCTCCCCAGAGAACAGAAGACCATTTGGAAGATTTAAGAGACTGGAGGGGTCCTTGCCCACAAGCCAAGCAGAAGAGGTGATTTCAAACCACAAGTCTGGCAAAGTCAACCATAGAAGCAACACAAATGGGGCCAAGGAAAACACAAAAAATTTTAGGACTGGGAGAATCATAATAATGATCTCTGCAAAATTTGAGGAGGATTGGTGTGATTTTTAAAATTTTAAGCAATAAAATAGTGACCAACAAAGGCAGCCACAAGGAGGAAGCCAAGGGGGAGTGTTGTATTTCCACGTAGAGTTGATAGTTGCTTTCACTTAACCCCAAATAAAATCCT